>PVJD01004033.1:0-147190 GCA_004026545.1 Mormoops blainvillei | reverse complement strand
GTCATTTTAAGGAATAAAATTCAGTGCTTTTTGGATATTTGTAATGTTGTGCCACCATCACTACTAGTGAATTCCAGAACATTTCCATTACCCCAAGGGCAAATCCCTGACATGTGAGCAGTCACTCCCATTTTCCTCTTCCTCTATCCCCTGGCTACCATTGATTTATCAATACTTCCTGTCTCTATGGATTTGCCTGTTCCGGGCATTTCATATCAATGGAGTCATATGATATGTGGCCCTTTGCGCTTGGCTCCTTTCATTCAGCAAAATGATTCCAAGGCTCATCCTTGTTTTAGTATATGTCAGGATTTCATCCCTTTTTATTGTTGAGTGATATGCCGTTGCCTGTAAGTGCCCCATTTTGCTTATTCACGCATCAGCATGGACATTGGGTTGTTTCCACTCCTGGAATTGCTAGGTCATACAGTAACTCTATGTTTAATTTCTTGAGGGACTGCCAAACTATGTAAATTTTTAAAATTTTATTTATTGATTTGAGAGAGAGGGAGAGGAAAGGAGAGAAAGAGAGAAACATCAATTTGTTGTCCCATTTATTCATGTATTCCTTGGTTGATTCTTGTATGTGCCCTGACCAGGGACTGTACCTGCAAACTTGGTGTATTGGGATGACACTAACCAACTGAACTACCCAGCCAGGGCTGTAAATATTTTTTTAAAGAGCTCTTATAACAGCCACATTACAACACATATATTAAAACTTCAAGTCTACTCACTAGCAAATAGTTTTCTAAACAGTAGTGTAGTAATGGAACCCATTCAAGGGGCATCTTAGATTATGAAATATTTAAGGAGTCTTATTATGAAATAACTTCAGCAATTAAAGAGATGTCTGGGCAAGGAGAATCCTAGAGGAAAATTAGAGTGGGGAAGTCTACCTGAGGTTCTTATTCTAGCCAAAGACAAAGCAGTCTGTGTTGTCGTCATCATTTTGAGGTGATGGGGGAATGGGCAAGGTTCAGGAGAGATTAATTAAAAACACATTTCATCTACTTCACGATTATTATAATCAATATAATCTCTACAGTAAAGTCCCTAAACATTTTGGAACCCACATTGCTGTCTATAAAGAAATACAGACACATCTTGGTGTTCATTGGCTTGAGAGCTCATCAAACTCTCTACTTGGTGCACTTTGGCGAGAAAAAAATGTTTCAGCACTTGCCACTTGCTCAGGACTTGTCGCACTTTTTAGAACTTGTATGAGTCATGACGCTGCCCTGCAAGAGAAAATGTTTCAGCACTTGGTGCTTGCTCAGTACTTGTCAGTTTTGGCACCTGTCATGAGTTCTGGAGCGAATTAACAACAAGTACTGAGGTACCGCTGTATTTAACATGTACCGTCAATGTATGCAGGAGAAGATGGAAAGTCAAATTTTAGAGATATCTAAAAGCTAGAGTTATGGGATGAATTTTGTCCCCCCAAATTTATATCTCGAAGTCCTAACCCCCAGCACCTCAGAGTGTGGCTATATTTGGAAACAGTGTCTTTAAAGCAACAATTAAAATAAAATGAGTTCATAACGGTGGGCCCTAATCTAATATGACTGCCATCCTTATTAGAAGAGGCTGTTAGGACACAGACAACACACAGATCGAGGTGCAACCACGTGAGGACGCTGTGAGAAGGTGGCCATCTCCAAGCCAGTAACAGAGGCCTCAGAAGAAAGCAGCCCAGCTGACACACTGATCTTGAGCTCTTAGTTTCCAGGAAAGGGAGAGAATGTCTGATGTTTAAGACACCCAGTGTGTGGCGTTTAGTTATGGCAGCCTGAGCAGACTAATACAATTAGTATTGTCAGGATTTGGATCTGGGGCGGGAGGACTCCAAGACGACTCCCAGGTGATGCCTTCCCTAAAGTAAGAACACTGGCAGAAAAGATGAATAACGAGCTCTGGGCAGTTGGCAATTCAGGTGCCAGCAGGCACGTGAGAGAAGATGTCCAATAGGTAATTGGGGGTGTGAGTCTGGAGTTCAAGGGCAGAGTGAGGGCCACGTAGCCCATCAGGCTGTACAGGAAGACCTGAGTGTGGCTGTGAGGAGCCTGAGAGACAGGGAGAGGCATACTGGAAAGCATGTGGTTTGCTGGTAAGACTGTCTGAATTTGAATTCTGCCTTCACCTCTCACTAGCTGTGAAGCTTTGCACAAGTTACGAGCTCGCTCGGAACCTCAAGTTTCTCTCTGTGAGCAGAGAGGGTAATGGAAACCTCTCAGAGCTCCTGTGAGCCATAAATGATGTAACATGTTACATCCTAGAATGTTCTAGAATAGAAACTCAGACCAAGTAGCACTACTCCTGGTATAGTAAGAAGCAGGACAAAGAAAGATCACTGATGAAGAAGGGTGCTCAGAGAAGGTGAGCATCTGGAGGAGAGTGAGAAGTGAAATTCAGAGCGGCAAGGGAAGAAGTGAGCAAGAGTGTGGGGAAGGAAGTCAAGAGAGGAGAGGGTTTCATGGAAACAATCGGTCAGCACCGTCATGAGCCACCGAGAAGTTAAGGTGACAAGCACAGAACAAAGTACAGGGATTTGGTCATTGGGAAGTCGAAATAAAGAGAGACTGTCCTGAAGTAAATGAGGGATAGGGAGTGAGGACGTAGAGGGCAGACCATTCTTTCTGGAAGTTGAACCATATTCTCCCAGGTAGTGGGGGGAAGTCAAGGGAGGATGGGACTAGGTCTTGCCTACAAAGAGCTTAGACGTAAACACCAACTATATATTTGATTATTCACTAAAATAGAGACATGATATTGAGAGGAAAAGGGGCACTGAATTCTTCCCCTGTCTTCTTACCTTTGGTTCGTGTCAACCCCCAAATGGAGCTAGAGCTGAAATCCTACAGAATTCCTATTTAATTCAAAATAGAATGGGATATATTCCAATTTCTTATTCTGTATTTTCCTCTTCCAAGTTTATGTACCGTATTTTATCTTTTTCTTAAAAGCTCACGACTCTCTCTGTAAACAAGGGCAGGTTAAAGACATTGAATGGAAAGAAAAAGCTAAATCCCACGTGCATTCAGCCAAGAATACATAAACCTTCAGTCCTCAAACATCCCACTCCTGTGCTTTTAAAACTCTAAACTATTATGAAATACATGCTGGTTCTAGAAGGCACTCATTAGCTACACGATAATAGCCTCAGGAAAATCTACGTTTGCACGGCTCCTGCACTCCCACAATTGGGGGTATTAGAGTCTCTAGTGGATTCCCCCACACCCCCTTATTTCACAATAACAGAGAATTCTGGAGAGTTAGGTGGCTTTGAAATGTTTACTTTTTGAGAATGTCTGTAAGTACTTATTTGCTACTTGAAACATTATAGATTAGAGAGTCCACATCCTAAATTAAACATTACAAAATAATGTCACTGATGGGATTTCTTAAAAAAGAAAAAAAGGCTTTAAGATTTTTATAAAATCTACACATTTTTGTGTTCTAGACTCCCACATCAAAATGCCCAGATCTTTATATTTACTTTTTTAAATCTCATTTTAGCAATACAATTTATTTGAAAAGTATTTACAGACAATGAAGTTGCTTTGTGTTTCAGTAAAAAACAAACAAACAAACAAAAACACACACAAAAAAACTCCACAGCTCTCCTCCTTTATCTGGGAACTAGACGGACACTTTCATTCTTTATTTACCTGTGCCTCCCTGGTAATAACCCTAACAAGTAAATTGAATTAGAGAGTTGTGTACTAATTAGTGCTCTTCTAAGAGGGAATTAATTCACCATTGACATTAGAAAACATTTTCTCTTTTGATGCACTTGTGTTTCTCATTCATAATTAATATAAATCTCTATCTACAATGTCAAGCCTGTAGCAGACCCACACTTCCCTTCCGTTAAAAGCATACTTGAAAAATGGCAAAGCCAAGCCCATGCCTTGGGAAGGTTTTACCCCCTATTGTAAATGCAGTTTTAATAGGATGGGAATACTCTTAGGAGGAAGCACTGAATTATAAGACTAAAAGGGACCTTGGAAAGCTATCTGTTAAATATCATCTGTGGTAAAGACATGTCTCTTTCTCTCCCTCTCTCTCTCTCTTTTTTTTTTTAATATATAAACATCTCTGCAATGGGCATGCATCCTACAGTGAATGGCATGTCATGGTGTGAGTGATGCATGGTACATAAAGTGTCAGGCTGGAAGGTGTCTTAGATATGATGGAATATGGTAATGCTTTGCCTTATTACCATGCACACTATTCTAGAAATACAACTACTTATTGCTTCTTTGTAAAACAAAGCCTCTAGATAATAGAAATAAGATATTCGGTGATGTGGCAGATAAGCCGCTCTGGCAGCATCTCCCACAGCTTAGCGTGAGGGCAGGCATCCTGCCGCTCATACCAAGAAACAGGTCATGGCTTAAAACCAGGTAGAATTCATCTTTAAATCCATTCCAGCTCTTCTTACTCTACACACACAGGCACACACACACCCCCCTTAGGAGCCATCTCCTTCTCACCCCCAGCCTTGCAGAGGTCTTCAGCCTCGGGATCTGTAATCTGCCAGCCACGGGCAAGAGAAAAGTAGAGATCTCCCTCTTTTACTTAATATTTAACTTCTGTTCAATCTTCATCTACATTTTGTTGATAAGAAGATCTAACCACTTTTTGAAACTGTCGGAAACCCAGACCCTCCCATGCATTCACAGGTGTGTCGCTGTGCCTGGTCACCGCCCAGAATTCTCCCCGCAGGCCAAGCCTCAGTACGTTTTCCGTTGCTTCTCAAGAAAGACTTGGGAGCCAGGGACTAAAGCCTGGGAGTCCTTGAGTCCTTTTAGGAAGAATCTGAGCTGCAAAACACATGTCTTTGATATTTATAACTGGTCAAAATCATGCTGGAATTAATGTCCCATCTGTTATGGAAAATTCAACCTACTAGGCTGTCCTGTAGCAGAAAGGAGCTGCAGGACTCCGTGGTCTCCATCCTTTGTTTAACTCATGCAAAATCTGAAAGTGGGCTTGCCTACCAGAAATAAGGCTTCCTTGCGAACTGGCTTCTAAGTGAACTCAGCTGACAAGGAACCAAAAGAGCAGGCCCAGCTGAAGCGTTCTCCCCAGCCCTGAAGGCCAGCGGGGTCTTTCCATCACATCAAAGGCACAAACAACTGAACCAACGCAGAGACTCTCATCCTCCCGGGGCCCGGTTGCCATCGGACTGTCAGAAGCAAGGGTGACCTACCGGGAATGTGGGTTTTCTTCACCTGAAAGTTGATTTTGCCCGAGAGCTTGTAAATCGCAGTTCCCATCTCTGAGCCCTGGCTCTGCTGTGCAACACAGAGAGACAGCTGAGGGTGACAGGCTGCGCGGACCAGCCCCGGCTGACCTGTGTGACTCAGAGCCCACCAGGAGGCCTGGCCTGCCTCCACTCCCGGCCACCAGCATGCTCAGCGGCTCTGCTCTTCAGGGCTGTCAAACTTTCACAGCCGTGTCCGTAATTCAGGTCGAGGGAGCAATCAACAGGGTTGATTGGAGGCGCCTGTAATGTGCTCGCTAAGGCCTCTGGCTACAGACGACCTGGGCAAGCTCTGTGACCTCTGCAGAGTTTTTTCACCTCACCGGTCCTCCGTTTCTTCCTCTGTAAAATGCAGCCGGTCTCCCTGATCTGCAGGGGATCTGTTCCACGACCCCCCGTAGATCCTTGAAATGGCAGTTGCTTCAGAACCCTATGTCTATTATGCTCTTTCCTGTACATGCGTACCTATGATAAAGTTTAATGTATAAATTAGGTATAGTAAGAGATTAACAACAACTAACAATAAAACAGAACAATTATAATATACCATGATAAAAGTTACGTGAATGTGGTCTCTCAAATTACCTTAGTGTCCTGTACTTAGCTTTTCACTTAAAGGAAGTACTTTACGGCTTCTCTTTGGCGTAGCCGAATTCCCGGCATCACTACTCTTGTGCTTTGGGGCCATTATTAAGTAAAATAAGGATTACTTAAACTTGAGAAAAATGAAAACACTTTCAGGTTGGAGTCCACCAGCACCGCAGACCATGACGATCAATCTGGTACCAAGATTTCTACAACGTGATTAATGGGTGGAGTGGGGGTGCATAATTGTCGATACACCGGACGAAAGGAGGAGCAGAGCGGGCATATGAAATTTCAAAGCACTGCCCAGAATGGCATGCAGTTTACACTGATGAATTGTTTACTTCTGGAATTTTCCATTTAGTATTTTTGGACTATGGCCGACCATGGGTAACAAAAACTGAGGCAAGTGAAATTCAGATAATGGGGGACACGTGCCTCCAAGAATACTAGGAAACTCCGCTTCATGTGATAAATCAGATCACGATGCCCAGTGCTTGGGGAAAAGGAGCTGCCACCATGGTCAAGAGTTAAAAGAGGCGATGCTGCTCGTTAGCTTTATTCATCCAGACCCATAAGCGGACCTGTTTTCTGCTTGTGATGACAATTGCACTCCATCCTGAGAGCAGGAATTGCAGCCTGGGGTTGTCATTGTGAAAATTCTTTCTAAGCATCCTCTTCCCGATGGCCGCCCAGCTAGTGATCAGAAATCCTTCATGTAGCTGGGCTTTTCTGTCTCCAATTACCCTCTTTGGTCGACTCTGAGGCATTTCTATCCCTTGGTTAAACCCTCAAGCCAGTCCTTGGAGTAGGTGCACTGCTTTACTTTTCTGGGGTCCTGAGGCAGAGAGCAGTTTATGTCAGTGAAGCCAGATCTCTGACAGGGAGGCAGTTAGGATTTGGTGCAAACCCCTCAGCAGCACAAAAATAGCATTTCTTACTTCTCAGCTGTCTCTGTCATTTATCAGCGTGTGATCCGGGTTCTCAGTTTTCACATCTGTAAGACCGAGGGCGCTTCTAGGTGACCTCCAAGGTCTCTGTAAATTCTCATTTCCTCTGAGATCCTCAAACTGGAGTTCGCACAGCCTAGAAAGGAAGGGATGCCAAGGAATCCACACAAAGCTACTGGCCAAATAGGGCTCATCTTTCTGGAGCACTAACATTATATTTTATATTAAAACAAAACTGGGAAGGTGATGGAATTCAGAATTACCAAGTTTTTTTCAAAGAAAGAATGAGATTAAAAAGTGTTCATTTTGGAAAAAAGAGTGATGATGGTTGAACAACATTGTGAATGTAATTAATGCCACTGCATTGTATATTTAACAATGGTTAAAACAGCACATTTTCTGTTATGTCTATACTTACCACAGTAAAAAAATTAAAAAGCAGTGTTTAGGTAGACTGAAGAATTCGGAAATAAACCCACACATATTTAATCAATTGATTTTCGACAAAGGTGAAAAGACAGTTCAGCGAAGAGAGGGTAATCTTTTTAAGAAATGGTGCTAGGACAATTGGATATTCATATGCTTTTTGCATATTTTAAAATAAACTTCAATTCATAACTCTCACCATATACAAGAATTAATTCAAAATGGATTACAGATCTAAATGTAAAACCTAAAGTTTAAAATTTTTAGAAGAAAATATAGAAAAACTTTTGTGATATTGGGTAAGGCAGGTATTTCTTAGGTAAGACACCAAAAGCATAATTTAAAAAATCTGATAAGTTAATTTCACCAAAATTAAGAATTTCTCTTCTTCGAAAGACACTAAGAGAGTAAAAAGACAGACTATAGACTAAAGGTGAAAATTTGAAAATCCCATATCTTTTATTTATTTTTTTTTATTTTTTATTTTAGAGAGGGGGAGGGGGAGGGAGAGAGAGGGAGAGAAACATTGATGTCAGAGAGAAATAACGATTGGTTGCCTCTTACACACACCCCGACTGGGACGAAACCTGCAACCTAGACATGTGCCCTGACCAAACTGTTGACTTTTAGGTTTTCAGGACAATGCCCAACTAATTGAGCCACGCTGGCAGGGGCGCAAATTCCATATCTGATAAATGAATATATAATGAGTCTCAAAACTGAATAACTAGAGAGCAAACAACCCAATTACAAATGGCCAAGGGATTTGAATAGACTTCACACCAAAAAAATGGTAAGCAGATGGCAAAGAAGTACATGAAGAGATGTTCAACATTATTAGTTATTAGAAGAATGCAAATTAAAACCACAATATAATACTGCTATATACCTGTTAGAATGGCAAAAGTGAAAGAGTGACCATATTGAGTGCTGGAGAAGAGCAACTGGAACTTTCTTATATGACGTCTGTCCGGAAAAACTCCAGCCACTGTTAATATAATGAGAATGGTTTGTGCAACATCACTGTAACCTGGAAGCCAAGGAGAGTGGACTGGAATGTGCATGTGTGAACAATGGTGACTTCACTGTACTAGTCAGTGGGAGCAGAAGATGCCATTGAGGAAGCATGTGTACTGTGTGGTTGTCACATTCAAAATGACTGAGTGAGTAGAGCAATAGATCTGCATCAAATTTTGCATTAACCTTGAACATTCCCCCGTAGAAACTGTTCAGATGATTTAGAAGGCAGCGGCTGTGGACAACTGGTGACTGGCAGCTTCATCACCATAAAGTGCCAGCTCATGTGTCACGTCTCATGCAGTTTTTCTGACAAAACATCAAATCACCCAGGTGACTCAGCCCCTCTACAGCCAATTTGGTGCCCTGCAACTATTGGTTTTTCCCAAAACTAAAATCACCTTTGAAAGAGATTTCAGACCATCAATTAGATTCAGGAATATATGATAGGGCAGCTGATGGCAATTGGGAATGAGGTCCCAAGGTGCCTACTTTGAAGGGGACTGGGGCATCATTGTCCTGTGTATAATGTTTCTTGTATCTCCTTCAATAAATGCCTCTATTTTTCATATTACATGGCTGGATATCTTCTGGACAGACCTTGTATGTTGCTGGTGGGAATACAGTGGTAGGACTTTGGAAAGTGCTGAACAGTTTCTTAAAAGGGTAAACGTACATCTACCATATGGCCCAGCTATTCCACTCCTATACATTTATTCCTGAGAAGGGAAAGCAGGTGTCTATATAAGACTTGTACACGAATTACTATCGTGGCTGACATTTTCCTCTGATGTTTGTGCTGTTCCGTTGCTTCCATTCTGTCCTTTTTAAAAATAGGAGCTTTATTTTTTAATAGCCTCAAATAGGAAACAATTCAAATGTCCACCAACAAGTGAATGAATAAACAAATTTTGCTACAATAAAATATTCACTATTTGGCAATATTTGAAAAATTAACTAATTTGATACCTACATTATAGGTGAGTTTCAAAATAATTATGCTGAGCGAAGAAGCCAGACTAAAATAAAAAGAGTCCGTGTTGTGCGATTCCATTTACATAATATACCAGAAAATGCAAACTCATCGATAGCCACAGAAAGCAGATTGGGGGTCACTTAGGGGCAGGGGACAAAATGGTAAAGGCAAGGATTACAAACGGCATGAGGAAGTCTTTGTGGGGGATGAGTATGTTCATTATCTTGATAGTGGTGATTCCCAAGGTTATGGGACCAAGCTCTTCTGAGATGGGAATAGCTTGGTAGAAAAGTTTGCAGGGCCTCAAGTAGCAGGGGAAATGCAAAGTGCAGAGAGGAAACCCTTCACCAAAATCGACTGCCACAGAGGTGAAGATTGAGTCCCTTGAGATACACCTCCTTTCTTTGCTTGTCACAGTAATGATTTGCATGAACAATCTGTTGGTTAGGATTCTGTTTTTCCAAATAAACCATATTGCCTATTTTTAAAATGATTTATTTATTTATTTATTTTTGGAGGGAGAGGAAGAGAGGGAGAAAGAAAGGGAGAGAAACACTGATGTGAGAAAGAAACATTGATTGGTTGCCACTTGTGCATGTCTGTCCGGGGACTGAACCCACAACCCAGACATATGCCCTGATTGGGAATCGAACTGGTAACCTTTTGCTTTGCGGGATGGCGCCCAACCAACTGAGCCACACTGGCCAGGGGCCATATTACCTGTTTTATTAATGAGAATATTTTGATTACAAGTAATAAGAAAGCTATCTCAAACTGACTTAAGCTAATAAAAGAATTTATTGGATCACATACTGAGGCTACATTCAAGTACAGCTGGATCCAGGAGCTCAAACCCAATCACTGATTCTTGATCTTTCTCTATTTCTCTGCTCTTCTCTCTGTGATGGCTCCACCTTTAGAACGGCCTTCTCTCATGGCGGCAAGATGACTGCCAGCAGGTCCAGGCCTGTATCTAACAGACAGAGTGCTTCTTTTTCCTAAGAATTCCATCAAAAAATCCAGGACTGACTCTGGTTGGATGGACTTATATGTCTATCTAGCTGCTAGGAAGTGCTGATTGGCCAGGCTTGGGTGGTGTGCCCACCCACAGATCAAATGTAATAGGGAATGAATGGTTTATCAAAGAAAATCAGATATCCACTACACCTGCAACATTAGCCCCTGCAAAGATGTAATAATTAATTTACTGTGGTGCTTAATTTTATTTCCAGGAAAACTGACTTTGGAAAGTAATTGCATTTTGTATTTAAGGTATATAAGATTATGGACTCACATGATTAGGGACATTCAAGTTCTAATCACTCAATTTAGCAGATTTTCTGTCCCCGATTCCTTTGAAGCTGTGGCTTAAAAGCTAATTGTATTTCACTGCATATGATCTTGATCATTCAGTTTAGGAAAATACACAATGAAGTAGAAATAAAAGCTACTCCTGCTGTACTACGCATTTTCTCTAGAGAGAATTTAATTAATTTTTTTAGCAGCCCCATAAGAACGTTACAGATGAGTGCACTGAGGCTCAGAAAAGCTAAGCAGCTTGCCCAAAGGCCAAGCTGGCGAGTGGTGGAGGGGGTCAGAACTCCGCCCACCTGAGGCTCAAACTCGTGCGCTTAGCTGCTGTCATCGCAGGCAGACTTTTGTCCGCAGCATCAGTCTGTCACGAGGAGTCACAGCTGCAGAGGGTCAGTCACAGGGAACCTTGGGGGCTCGGCCTCTCTGTCTCACCTGTCCTGTGCGCTGTTACCCAGCGGCACCCGCTCGGAGGCTGTTAGGGATGAAACGAGGTGAACCTGTGCTTTCAACTTGCTCTCCTGTTCATGCTAAATTTAATATAGAAAGGTTATTTCAGTTTCTTAACATCAGGCTTACAAAGGAATGTTCCCTCTTCATTTCAATGTGCCTTGTAAGAACACAGTAAAACCAGAGTCTGGTGTGGAGTAAAGAGCGCTGGCCTAGTTAGGAAACCTGAATTCCTCTCTTTCTGGCTTTTCCCACAACACCCTGTGTGACCTTGGAAAATCCACTTAACCTCTCTGAGCCTCAGTTTCCTGAATTGAAATTGAATGAGATCAGTGTTTACTGATGGTGGTGAATATACTATGATGGTACTGACAATGAATGTTTAAAATTTTCAGCTCTTCTGTACTAATTTTCATGTGTAAAAGCTATAATAGTACATCAAATCAATTATTTCCCAGGTATCGCTTCTTAGGATGATACGCAGTTAAAAGGGCAAAGTATTTAATAAAAAATATTAAGAAAATACTAGTAGAGGGCCACGCGAGCATGGCAAACGTGGCCATGGCCTGGGAATGACCGATGTCTGGGAAACGACAGCTCCTGTTCACGGAGCCCGTGCTATGTGGCAGGGACCTTGCGCTTCATGTGCGTTAACTCATTTAACACTCTAACGGGGGGTGTCCGCACTGGGACGTTTCTGGGCCACACTGGGAGAAGAAGAGTTGTCTTGAGCGACACATTAAGTACGCTGTGATATGTAATCACACACACAAAAATCTCAAAATGTTTTAAAAGTAAATTTACGATTTTGTGTTGCGCTGCATTCAGAGCCATCCTGAAGCACATGTGGTCTGTGGGCCGTGGGCTGGACACCCCTGCACACCTGCACAGTCCTAAGCAATAGGTACTGTCATTATCATCTTTTTAAGAAGTCTTTTATTATGATTTTTTTAGAGGGAGAGGGAGAGCGAGAGCGAGGGAGAGCGAGAAACTGATTTGTTTTCTACTTATTTATGTATTCATCGGCTGCTTCTTGTATGTGCCCTGACCAGGGATCAAACCCACAACCTTGGTGTATTGGGATGATGCTCTAATCAGCTGAGCTACGTACCCAAGATCTGTCATTACCATCTTTATTTTATGGAAGAGGACACTGGGGCACAGAGAGGTTAAGTTTTTTTTTTCTTACAGCCACCCGCCAATGCGTGGCCAAGCCAGGATCTGACCTCATGCTGCGTTCTTAGGCCTTGTGCTCGGCTGGCAGCCTTGGCAGAGTGCAAAGGACTCGTGAGTCACTGAGACCCAGACAGGATTCTGTAATTCAGCAGGTCCCAGACAGAAGACAACATGAGCATCACCAGGGGAGCTTGTTAAAATTGCAGATCCACAGCCTCTCCTTCGAAAATCCTGGCCCTTAGACTGGAGGGTGCAAGAATGCAAAGTTTTCACGATCACTCAGGTAGCTCTGAAGCAGGTGGGCCTATGGTCTCACGTGAGAAGTGGCTGCAATCCCAGGAGTGACTGGAATAGTGAGTAGCTCTTAGGAGATGAACTCACTACAGACTTTTCTCCCTTGGCCTGTCACTCCCAGCCTGTGGGACCGAAGTAATGAGCTGACATCATGTCTCTTTCAAATGTTCTTTTTATGGGCATTACAGTGGCAGTGAGAAATCGAATGACCTTTACTCTCATATCTGTTCTGACAGTAGATCTCTATGTTCCTGATATCCCTACAGTAATAAAAGAAACTCCAAAGCAGAGAAAGGTAGGAAAGTAGAAAAAACCCAGGGTGGAGCCAAACAAACTCTGGGTCTGCACAGGCCCACCCACGCTCACCACCTCCACCTGCCAGCTCATTTTCCCCTTCTGCGGTCAAGGCTCATTATGATCACAGGTAGGCTGAGGATATGAGGTGTAACAAGGCTGAAAAAGAAGTGGAAGAAGGTGTATGATTCTTCCAAAGAGGTAATGAGGACAAGAGATGCTTGTGCCGTAGGCATAGTTTTGCTGGTCAGCCTGCTCAGAAGTGACAGAGGGAAAAGAGAGGACAAAGAAGTGAGGATGCTTTCAGAGCTCCTAAAAAAAGAAGGAAGCGACCTTCTGGTTATATTTCCCTTGGACCCACAATCTAGAAAATAGATAAGATGTACACAAATAACTTCAATTTAAAGTACAAGGTGGTAACAATCACCATACGAAAAGTACAAATCGTTTCCAATAGGTATGGAGCAAATTTGATGAGCAAATGAATGAAAATATTTCAGAACTCTAAGCCCTGAAGTTGGCTGACGAGGATGAAGCTGGAATAAGAGCTCTTCCACTTGCCACAGTCCCCACCATTTCCCATTTTCTTTGCACTTGGTCCCTTCCGTTCATTTAAGTCATGCCTGGATTCTTACTGCCTGAGGATGCCTAGCAGCATGATGTCGGTGCTAATGTAGTTATCCCAGAGGATGTGGTGCAGGAAGTGGGTGGAGAAGGTGAGACTAACCATGTGGGCTGGATTGGCATGGACCTTGGATGCCACACAAAGGAGTCTGCGCCTTAAGAGTCAGTGGTTCTCACTGGGGTGTCAGACTGCCCCTCGACTTCGCTGAGAGTGATGGGGTCTGTTCCTCGGGAGTGTGCTGGGTATAAGAACGGTGTGGAGGGAGAACAGCTACTGAGAGCCAAAGTTATAGGCAACAGGGAATCACGAAACAGCGGTGGCTTGGGAAGGGCATGAGCACCTTTGTATGTTAGAAACGTCACTCTGTAGGGAGCTGGGCGCAGGAAGGAAGGCAGGCCGATTGAATGTAAGAACAGCCAGCAGGTGAGCAGCAGTAGTACGGGTGGGACTTGGGAGCAGCCTCCCACCACCAGTGTTCCCAGTTCTCCCTGAATTGCTCACCTGACCAGCCCGGGTACTGGGGAGTGGGGGCAGATCAGCCTGAGGCGAAGAGCACCTTGTTAAGAAAGGTTTGTTCTTGTTGCGGTTTGTGTTTTCCTCCTTTAGCCATCCCAGGGTTTATGGCCTTTGGTCTTAGCCTACAGGTGGCCCACTCGCAGATTTGGGAGCTGGCTTTCACGGAGAGCTCCTGGCAAGGCTGGCAGCATGTGAGGGAAGGAGGAAACTTTCTGGAACCTTGGGGGACAGCTTTTATCCACAACGCAATGCCTGTCCAAGGAAGCCCATTCTTTCAAGCAAATGAACGGAGAAGGAATTCCAGAGAAAGAACAGGGCAGAAGTTTGAAGAATGTGGGCATCTCCTTTTGCCTTGGAATGAATCAGTACTGCCCCCGCCCCCGACTCCGTCCATGCCCCGCACCCCACCCCCCATGCCTGACAGCCTGGATTTGGGGAACGTAGTCGGTCTAGAAGCAACGCCTCTGTGTCTGGATTCACAGAGGGGCTCAGCAGCCCCCAATAGTTGGAAGGGGAATGGAAATGAGGCCTGCCCTTCTAGCCCCCTTCCTGAGGGAACCGGTGTACCAGAATTAGTGGTCTAAGTTTTGTTGCATCTTAAACCCCTCTTGGGACAGAGAACGTTCTGTATCCCCAACGTCTTAGTTGAAATCAAATAGGTGGACGACTGTGGAAATCGCAGCCAGGAGAACAATCGCGGATGTGGGAGTGGGGGAGACTCAGTGTCTCTGGATTTCTTGGGCTGACACTCTTGGTGTACAACTTTCAGTCACTTTCTCTTGACAAAAAACCCGAGAAAGCGGATCACCCAATCCATCTCATAGTGCCCAGTGACATGAGGCTTGATTAGGTGCTATGTGTACGGTGTGTATAAATGTTTTGCTCTTTTATGTGCATGCTGGGCTGGGTGGGAGGAAGAGGAAGGGTAGGAAGGGGGATTAAAAAATTCTGCCCCTAGCCCTGGCTGGTGTGGCTCAGTGGATTGAGTGCCGGCCTGAGAACCAAAGGGTCATTGGTTTGATTCCCAGTCTCGGGCACATGCCTGGGTTGTGGGACAGGACCCCAGTAGGGGGCACGCGAGAGGCAAGCACACATCGACGTTTCTCTTCCTCTCTTTCTCCCTCCCTTCCCCTCTCTAAAAATAAATAAATAAAATCTTTAAAAAAGAAAATTCTAACCCTTACTGGCTGGGCACCTGGTTGGTTAGAGTGTTGTCCAGATACGCCAAGGGCACACGTTTCATGCCTGGTCAGGGCAGATACAAGAATCAACTAATGAATAACAACAAACTGATGTTTCTTTCTCTATCCAAAAATCAATAAAAAATTTTAAAATAATTCCAACCATGTATTTCAAAAATAGCTCTGGCCTACCACTGTGCTGGTGCCTTGTGACTACAAGAAGCAGAAGACAAGCCCCTGCCAATTTCTTCCTAAGTCCCCCAGCAGGAGCTGAGATGAAAATAATAGACTTGACATCTGGAGAACAGAAGTTCTGTGCAATTTCTGTTTTTATTTTATATGCTCTGAAAAAAATAAAATAATTTCGAGGCTGGAGAAGACACATCATGTAATGGACTTTTTGGTATTTTCAAAGGTGTTCTACTTTGACTGAACTTTCCAGGTCTGTCTGGAAACACAATGCATTTCTGAAGGCATTTCATGCCTCCTGGAGTTCCAAAAGTTGGCTGTTTCTAAACAATTTGGAAGTGGCTTTTTGTCTGGCATCTCATGGAGGCAGCAGTGGTCACAGTTGCTCTCCGACCTTTACGTTCTACGGCCCAAGAACAACATGAAGAAAGGTGCTGGAAGGTCAGTCGAGAAAGACAAAGACCCATTCAACAAATCTGGGGGCAGGGCTGGGGTCAAGGCCAAAAAGAAGTGGCCCGACGTCTAAGTTTCAGACAAGGTCAATAACCTGGCTAAGCAACATATGACAAACTCTATAAGGAAGTTCCCAACTCTAAGATTATAACCCTGGCTGTTCTCTCTGAGACCAAAGACTTGTGGGTCCTGGTCAGGGCGCCCCTTCCAGGTCTTCTTAGTAAAGGACTTACTCAACTAGTTTCAAAGCACAGAGTTCAAGTAATCCACACCAGAAACACCAAAAGTGGGGATGCCCAGCTGCTGGTGAAGATGCACAAATAAGAGGTCCCACCAGCTGTACATTTTGAAAAAAAACTTTATTAAATAAATAATAATAATTTTATAAGTGTGGAATTAAAAATCCGAAGCTTCACAAGTTGAGCTTTGTGGAACTGCACCAATTCCCACTCCCTCCTAGGGATGAATCAACCAGCACGGAAAAGGGTCACATTCCTACTGTTCTGGGGAAGAGACCCGGGAGGGTTCTGAAGGTGGGCAGGAAGCCGACTTGGGCATAACTGAAGCTAAAATTCACTCCCCCTGCCTGAGCCACTTCCAGCTGCGTGTTCTGGGCAAGTTACTAAGCCTCTTTGAGCCTCTGAGCCTTTGATGCCGTTTGATCCCTTTTTTGATTAAAATAAAGTGGGATGGGGAATAATAACACTTGCAGTGTTGCAGGATAGGCTGCAGACATAGTTGTCACCCAATGAATGGTAATGAACATGATGAAACTTTGGAAAACAAAAGCACAGACACATGGAAGGGAAAGAAATATTACCTACAATCCTGATATCCGTGGACACTGTTCTTTTTTCCTTTGTGCATGTTATATGATCCACATGTAAATTTTTGCATCAGATTATCAAAATTAAGACTGTAACTTTAATTTTGGCCCAGGCAGATTACCTATTTTCTGAGTTTTTCTATTAGTACACCTCTCTGGCATGAAGGACATTCTCAAGGGCACATGTGGGCCAGAGGGGAGGTGAGGAAAGGACAGAAATGCCATCATCTGACTGGGATCCCAGTCTCTGCTTCTGCTCTCAGGGTGAGGGACAGAGTTCTCTTTTTAAGAACACTTCCCAGCTCCCTTTTGCTTTAGTCCCCACCTGCTACCTGTCTTTCCTAGCATACTTGGCAAGGAGCACAGCGGAGTATGACTGCAGAGAAGGATGGAGGCGGCTGGTTCCTGACACCAG
This sequence comes from Mormoops blainvillei, assembly GCA_004026545.1. Classification (NCBI taxonomy): domain Eukaryota; kingdom Metazoa; phylum Chordata; class Mammalia; order Chiroptera; family Mormoopidae; genus Mormoops; species Mormoops blainvillei. The sequence continues at coordinate 130,234 of PVJD01004033.1, read as the reverse complement.
AGGCAGCGAGAGGATGCCACTGGGTCCAGTTCTTGGGTGATGGTGGTCACCCCAGTTTCCACAACCTTCTATAGATGACCCTGCAAACTGTTTCCAGCTGCGTGAATGTGGCTCAGTCCACCTAACTTCTGTTTGCTGACCTCTTATCAGCAGGTTAATTCTAGAGCTCTCGGGGATACTCTTTATCTAGGTGACATCACCTTGTTTTTCTAAAGAATGACCATCTTGTCTTGACCTGTGTGGCTCAGCTGGTTGGGCATCGTTCTGCAAAGTGAAAGGCTGGCGGCTGACTCCTGGTCAGGGCACATTCTGAAACAGAGGGTTCAGTTCTGGTTGGGGCATGTGTAGGAGGCAGTTGATCGCTTTTCCCTCTCACTACAATGTTCCTCTCCCTCTGTGTCTCTCCTTTATCCTCTAAGAATAAATAAGGTTAAAAGAATGACCATCTCTAGCTCCCTTGGGCTCCTAACATTTAAAAAGTTATTCTATTGTGGTAAGAACATTTAACACGAAATCCTCTTCACAGGATTAAAAGTGTACAATATTGCTTGCGTAACTCATTTCATATTCGTTGATCGGTAACTTCCTTTTTCCCCTCTCCTCCACCCCTCGCAACCACCATTCTACTCTTTGCTTCTAGCAATTTGGCTGTTTTATTTTATTCTTTAAAAAATATTTTATTTATTTTTAGAGAGAGGAGATGAGAGGGAGAAAGAGAGGAAGAGAAACATTGGTTGCTTCTTGTATGCTCCCTGACTGGGGACCAAACCTGCAACCTAGGCATATGCCCTGATCTGGAATGGAACTGGCAACCTTTTGCTTTGTGGGAGGATGCCCATCCACCTAAGCCACACCAGCCAGCGTGAGTTCGGCTATTTTAGATACCCCACATAAGTGAAATCATACAGTATTTGTCTTCCTGTGACTGATTATTTCACTTAGCATATCTTCAAGGTTCATCCATGTTGTCACAGATTGCAGGATTTCCTTTTTAAAGGCCGAATATTATTCCACTGTGTATATACCACACTTTAAAAAATCCACTTATCTGTTGACACTTAGGTTGTTTCCACATTTTAATTATTGTTAATAATGCTGTAACGAATGTGGAAGTGCTACTGTCTCTTTGAGGTCCTGATTTCAATTCTTTGGGACAAATACCCAGAAATGGGGTCACTGGCTTATGTAATTTTTCTGAGGAACCTCCATACTATTTTCCATAGTGGCTGCACCATTGTGCATTCTCACCGAGATAGCACATGGGCTCCAATTTGTCCACTTCCTCACCAACACTTGTCATTTTGATAACCATCCTGACAGGTGTGAAGTGGTATCTCATTTTGGGATTTGCACTTCCGTGCTAATTAGTGATATTGAGTATCTTTTCATGTACCTGTTGGCCATTTGTATGTCTTCTTTGGAGAAATGTTTGTTCGAGTCCTTTGCTCATTTTAAAACCAAGTTTTGTTTTGTTTTTTTGCCATTGAATTATAGGAGTTTCTTATATATTTTGGAAAGTAACCCCTTATCGGGTATGATTGCAAATATTTTCTCCCACCTAGAAGGTTGCCTTTTTACTCTACTACGTTTTCTTTGCTGTGTGGAAGCTTTTTAGTTTGATGTAGACCCACTTGTTTATTCTTGGTTTGGTTGCTGGGATTATAGACATTTAAAGTCAATCTTTCTAAGACTTTTCATGTGGACTCTCCTGAGGCTAAAACAACACCTCCAATTTCAATCAGTCACTTTGGTTCCTCTCTTTTTTTCAAGTGTCCTCTTTTCAGTAATGACCTCAATACTTTTACCTTGCAGGAACAGTAACACAAACCCGGAGAACTGAAACACCACTATCATTTTTAACACATAATATCTAAGCTCCCAGTCTGGGAAACTGTAACCTGCAACCTAGGTACGTGCCCTGACCAGATATTGAACCTGCAACTTTTTGTGCACAGAACGATGCGCCAACCAACTGAGCCACCTGGCCAGGACTTTTTTTTTTTTTAAGTAGCTTTCTTGAATGCACCATTATGACTAGAAATAGAAGCTAAAATCTATTCAGTACTTATGTGTCAGGTTCTGATATAAACACATTATTTCTATCAATTCACTTCATCCTCATGAATAATCCTATAATGGAGGTACTATTATCATCCCCATTTCAGAGAGACTGAGGACCCTGACCAAAACCACACACTGACGGCGGCGGGCTGAGGTTAGGGCCAGGCAGTTGGTTCGAGTGCCTGTGCTTTTCAGCACACAGCTGCTCTCATCTCATCTATCTCTTCAGTGTGCGTCTGTGTGTATAAATATTTAGATATACTTCCTTGGAGTATAGTTTAAATACAATAAAATGCCTGTTTTCAGTTGGACGAGTTCTGACATACACGTCCATGTAACCACCGCCCCAGTGAAAATAGAACACATTTCCATGAGCTCTCATGGCCCTTCAGTCAGTCTTCCTCACCTCTTGCCAGGTAACCACTGATATTCTAGCTCTTATTTTCTGAGCATTCTGAGAGTTTGGTTATCTTACAAGTCATGCTGAAAAGGAGTTAAAGAGAAAATATTTCAAAAATTAACAGGGTAAACTTTTGTCCCCAAGGAGGTATCCTGGGAGCAATTTTCAATTACTATTAGTAATGACTTAGAAAATGGAATGAAAAGCTGGGCTGTGAGGGTGATGGCCTTACATCGGAAGTCAATGACCAGGATGATTACTGGGGAGCTCCAAGGTGCCCTGGAGCCAGTTACACATAAAACAATACTGATTTTTGACAGGTAGAAGCCTAAAATTCAGGGCTTATACTTACAAATGCAGAGTCTAGATATCATATCTGTTTTTCCTAAAAGGACATGTAATTTCGTATTTAAGCTCCTTAAACAGAATTTAATGTAAATTATCAGATATAGTGACAATTAACAATGCCAGTCCTATTTCTGTAAATGAATACATGGTGACATGCTATTTGGCTTCAAGAAACCTTCCTCATTTTTGCTCTCTTCAGCAACTCGTTACTTTATTTCTATGTTACTGTAGCTTCGAGTCATGGCACTGACAAAGCTGGAAGGAACCTTTCTGATCAAGTCCACTTCCTATGTCTTACAGATGAGAAAGCTCAAGTCCAGGAGTTAGGTGACTTGCTCAGATGCACACAATTCTCAGGAGCAGACGCGAGGTCCCACGCTGAAGTCCAGGCTCTTTCCACTGGACTACAGTGCTCTCGAGCTCTGGATTTTTCATGGATGGCTGAGGCTTGAATCTTTGACTTGATTATAAATCAGAGATGAGGAAATACAGAAGTGAAGGAGAATGAGCTAAAGTTTAAGTTACATGGTGATAAAGTTATTTGATAGCCTTCACTTAATAAGTAAAATATCAACCATTGGTCTTGCCTTAAGGTCATTTAAGTTTTCAAGTGGGGTTGATTGGGACAGAGGTACTCGGGGAAACCTTGGTATATTTCTGTAGCAACATCAATATCCTATAGATAATGACAGGTCAATGATGAGTGACAAGAGTTTAATCCTGAAGAGATGACCTGATGTTGAGCTGTCTTTTGTAGGCGGCTACAATCCACCAACCAACACAGAAGACCGGAGCAAGAATCCCTGGGAATTAGCAGATTTCTAAGAGTCAATTCATTTTTCTAACTCATCCAACTTAAATCACATATAGCGGTCTTCACAAATCGTAAGACACATAATTATTAACTGTCCACTATACAAAACATTGTTAAACACTGAAGATAAAATGGAAGGCAGTTATTGATCTGGAGGGCATATGATCCTGTACGACATGTATTTCAATAATCTCACTAGAATGGGGTAATTATCTAAGCAAAGGACTGTATTTCATCAGATTGTAAGTAAAGATTGTTGGAAACAGGCTATTAATCTCCAAACTCATGAGAATACTAGCAATTCCTTTGGAAAAAGAAATGACCAAATTTTCTAGGTATAGGTTATCCACTGATGAGAGCTACCGTAAAATATGCAGAGGGTTTATATGTTCAGTCTCTGATATCTACAAACCACAGTACTGTGGTGTGGGAAAAAAGCACTGGATCATTAGGTGATCTAAGATAAAGTTCTGGTTCTTCCCATGTAATTGTTTTGGAAGGTTAAGATACTTAACCTTTTGGAGACACTTTACTCATCTTAAAGTGATGGGATTGGAGATTTTTCTAAGTTCTCTTGGGGCTCTAACATCCCAAATTATGCTATTCTATACCTGAGGGGTGAATATAAAACAGAGGAACATTTAAACTATTGATTCCTCATATTTTGGTAGTGAAAAAGAATGAAAGAAAATATTAATTCCAGTAAAAATAGATAACTGAAATGTACTAGTTCTTAAACTTTGTAAGTTTCTTAATCAGATACCTTTCTTGGTGATTACACATCATACTTATTTCAGCGTTGATTCAAAGGATTTGGTGCTGGGTCATCTATCATATCATCAGATTATGTTTGATAATCTTTCCAACAAGGGGTAAATGTTATGCATGTATGTAAGATGCTGAGCTATCGACATGGGTGTCAAAGAAAACATATTTATAATTTTAATTCAGTTGCAAGATGAAACATTGTGAAGTAAAAGAATTTACTTAGCTCAGAATCTAGGCCATTATGCCCCACACTCCTCCCACCTGCAGAGAATGAAGGGGAAAGCTGGGCTCTGTAGGAGCAACTTCGGACACTGAGCTGGACAGAGAGGCCACCGACACCCTTTAACTCCCTCCCTCTCTTCTCAGTTCACGTCCCAGTCAGGCAAGACTGGACAGAAAATGCAGAGCTTTATACAGGAGCATATTTAAGGTGCTTTAGAACCTCGCATCAATCCCTGACTAAAATATGCTATATAAATTGACCCAAACAGAAGAATTATAAGGTCCATTGACCTCAGTTTTCTAGGAAAAGGGGAGCTCACTGTGATAAATTTATTTTTGTTTATTCTGAGGTAATTTAATACCACAAATTAAGGTTCATTGAAAATTAGGTTTTTAAATTTGTTTTTAAAGCTAAACATTTCCACCTCTCTAGAAAACGTCTCTGAACCTAAATGCCTAAAATTAGATTATAAAAATACGCATGACTTTTAGTATCACTTCACCTTCAAACTGCTTTACTTTCTTTCAACTTTCTTTCACACAACTACGTTAATACGTTTTAAAGGCTTTAAGAACTTTATTTTTCCCTCCTACTTGAGGGAGGCTCCATTACAGTAACAGGAAAAAAAAATGTATTTGAAATGAAGCATTAGCCTGAGATAACTTACCTCCCACTTGCCTCCCAGAGCAACTTGGATTGCCTTTCTTTGAGTAAGTCGGTGCTTTGGAGAACCAGTAAAAGATCTAGCCTCTTCTTCTGAAGGTCTTGTTAAAGTCACTTCTTATGGCCATAGCTAGAACTACCAGTGTTTCAGAACGACTCTCTACAGAGAGCATACGTGAGAAAAATGCAGCAACACTCACATATGACAATTTAGCTGTGAACTCTTTTAGCCAGTATCTCTGGGGACTATTTGTTAGCCCTAAATCCCCTTTCCCTGTCACTCCCTTAGTTTGTCCTTCAGACTTTAGACCTCATAACTAAAAACTGTATTAATAGATGTTCTTTCTGAAGAGTTTTAAGCTTCAGAAACTCTATTGCAACTTGATAATTTTTAAGTACAAACACCGTCTCCCCCCATCCTCCTTCACAGGAGCATAATTACTTTCATAGAGGAGCAAAGTAACCAGAGTCCATTAACCAACAGCCAACAGAACTGTCAATGGCAATTCCAAGGATGTAGTGGTGATTAACAAGCTACTAGCTTTGATCTCACTTGTTTTATACATTTTTCACTGGAAAAACGGTATGTCTTTTAAACCTTAATAGGAATTTAGCCCAGGGAAAAAAATATGAACTGATTCTTCTAAGTAGAGAAATGTAAAAGAACAAGCTTTATTCCCCAAGGTCCTGTTTTGGTATTTAATCCCTTGTTGAACATTTATTTAGACGTTCCTTTAACATTACTGTATATTATTTCAGCAGACACCAGTGTTTAGTTGCCTACTCTGCAAATGGGCTGAGGTTCTCATCACCGCTCCTGTAAGTAACTGTGTCTAACAACTGGTCCTTGAGCATTCTGTTTTTGTTAAAAGAAACAAGCTTACTCCCAGCTTGCTTAGTCCCTAAACCTGCCTGATGTAAATAGCTGGGCTGTGCTTTACATGCTGCACTAAATTTCTGGGGCTGATTTACACTCTAAAAAAAATCCAAAGGACATTATTATATTATCAGTTTTAATTTCTAGGACAGAAGTTTTTATTTTCTATTCTATTCCATTTTCAGTTTTTCTTATTAATTTGGACTGTGAGTCTTCTTTGTAAGTGACAAGTGGAGAGGAAGGCCAACTAAAACAACGGCATGTCACTTTTCAGATACTTTAGTCTTCTTAGAGGTGAGATGTAGAGTAGTGGACCCAACTAAAATGGTTAAGTGTTTTAAGACTTCTTTTTTAAAAACACAAAAGTTTCTTTTTTTAATTTTTAGAGAGAGGGGGAGGAAGGGAGAAAGAGAGAGAGAGAGAGAAACATCAGTCAGTTGCCTCGAGCACACCCCCAACCGGGGTCCTGGCCCACAAGCCAGGCATGTGCCCTGACCAGGTGTGGAAGCGGTGACCTTGCAGTTTGTGGGGTGATGCTCAACCTGCTGAGCCACACCAGTTGGGGCAAAACTTCACGCTTTCTTTTCAACAATGTTTGCCCTGGGACTTCTCAGTTTTAAATATTTGAGTAACGGTACACTTTCTGTAGCACTACCTCAAAGGCAGAGCACAATGTACTTCTAAGTGGGGTGAAATTAGGAAAGACTAGCTCCTGGTTGTGGCTATAATTCTAAAGGAAGAATCAATTTTTGACATTTCAATTGAGATTGCTTATTCCTATTGATAGTCCCTTCTTCAATTCCAAACAACATTCTTAATCTTATTTTTAGTACAAAACACCACAAAAAGTGGTTTTCATTGCTTTAAAAAAACAAAAAAATGCAGGATTATCCTAATTTTTTCTGGGTAATTTACTAATGAAGATATTATATTTTTAAAGAAATATTTTGAGGAAAAGATCTATAATATCTAAGAAGAGGCACTCTGCCTGACACAGTGTAATGAGGCCTATAAGCCACATATATAGTATATGGTAATTTTTCAAAAAATTGAAGCCAAACTTTAAAAGATGGATTTTTCATGTCTTCTCTCTATCCTCTAATTCCCTTTTCATTTCCTTGAAAAATCCCCCTTTTTTTCCCACATACTTTTTACTTACTTCATTTTCAATTATTTCTTCTGTTCTTAGAATTATAATCTCTTTTCTATATTGAGTTAAATCACTATTTGTACACCATTAATCCTTTTCTTTTGGAAATATATCACAATATTGCGGGGGAAACGCTACAGAAACTAGAAATGCAACTTATTTTGAAGCTGATTTCAGCCCTGGCCAGTGTGGCTCAGTTGGTTGGGCATTACCCCGCAAACTGAAAGGTTAGCTGGTTCAATTCCGGGTCAGGGCACATGCCTGAGTTGCAGGCTGGGTCCCCTGGGGAACATATGAGGCAACCAATCGATGTTTCTCTCTCACACTGATGTTTCTTGCCATCTCTTTCTCCCTCCCTTCCCCTCCCTCTAAAGTAAAAAAATAAAACTGTTAAAAAAAAAATATAAAAGGTTAATTTCACTTAGTCATCCAGAAACTCAGGTTAGTACACTGGTGTCACCATGTATTTATGGACTTAAGATTCTTTAAACAAGAACGCATTTTTGAGGGTAAAATATTGAAATCAATTGTTTGATTTCCATGTTACTGCTTGGATGTGAAATTAAAAAAGAAAACTTCAACAAAACTTTGAGTGGGTAAGGCCTGCAGAGGAAGCTCTCATGTCCTGCTACTCATCTATTACCTCGAACAGTAAAAGACTTACCTTGATCTCCAACAGGAAGTGCATCTACTTTACTACTCCAGCAGGAAGAAGGGAGATTTTTTTCTTGCCCAGCAACAAGCCCAGCCAATAGAAAACGCCATAGCTCAGTCAATGAGAAGCTATCATTACCCTGAACTCTTTACTATCCTCACATAAACTTTCATTTTTCTTTTGCTGATGGCTGCCTTGCCCCACTCTCCTTTCTATAAAGGCCTTGTACTTTGTGTAACTCCTCAGAGTTTCTCTCTGCTTGTTAGATAAGATGCTGCCCAATTCATGAATTAATAAAGCCAATTAGATATTAACTGAACTTTGATTTTTAACTTGGGGAATAAAACAGTAAGTCTTAACCAATACTAATGTGGAATAGAGTTGTTCTTACCAATCATCTTATAAAAATATAATCCCCACTGCACGGGTTTATTGGTGTTCTTTTCTAGAGGCACTGAAATTTAAAAAGAAAATCTGTAAATAAATTAACTGATTACATAATTTAAGCAAAATTTTATCTAATGTTCAGTGATATAATCATTTAAACTACATAAAGTCAAACTGAAACCTAAAATCGAGAGATTAAATACTCTTTTACTCCAGACGCTCTCAGAAACAGGTATTTGACAGGGGATAATTGTGCTTATATAAGTCACTCAACTCATGCACTTACTTCTATAATGTGTATTTATGACATTTAAATTTCACATGAAATTTAATGTGAATTTAAAATTCCTTACCATACTAATGCATCAGTTTGAGATTTCAAATAAAATCCAAATTCATTTTCAGTTTTCCTATGTTCATGATAGTCATATTTATTTACTCTTTAGGACATGGTATCTCTATCATAGACATATGGGTTGTTCACACTTACAAATTATTGAATCACACTTCAATAATTTGATATACTGGAAACCAAAAGCCAAACAAATCCTTGTTGGATGAAATAATTTCTTGCTGAGCATGATCTTTTAGTCTAGAACTCTGGGCAGTTTTTTTCAGAGACTGTCCCCTGTGGATTTGTGAAGCATAAGTTTATGAAAGAACTTTTACTACACTTGGAATCAGGTTTAGAAGAGACACAAAAGTGTCCCTACATCCCACTGTCTGAGACTAGTTTACCACCATCACTCATACTATTTCTTTCGAAAGATAATTTTCTTCCTGAAACTACTGTACACAGAAAAATATAATTTCTTTACACTAAAACTGAGAAATTTATTGATATTTTTTCAAGTAGTAAGCAGAATTAAAGAAGAAATATACAGCTTAAAACAGTTGAAATGATCCTAAATTTTTTATGACAATTTCAAATTCATGGCCAAAAAAAAGAATAGTTTTAAATAATTAAATCACTTAAAAATTTTGCTCAGTAATTTACCTGAAAGTAAAAAGATGAGGATAACTGGGATTTGGGCACCTTGTAAAATAAAATAACACCACTTTCCTTCTCAAAAAAATTGCGATCCTTGTGAAAAGAGTGGTTCGGTTCTGTTCCCCAGCCACAGAAGCCACCTCTCCAATCTACCACTTACAAAAGTGGTAATTATTAGTCGTCTGATTTGTAAGGATGCCAATTCTGGTTCCATTTAAAAATGCTTCCAGTAGGTAGCCAGAGACACATGACTTAGCCTTATGCAAGAAGAGCAGACAATCGGTATCCCCACAGAGCAGTCATGGCTTTCCTCTAGTGCTCACTGAGGTCAAATGTCCTCATATAATTATAAATGTTAAAAGGTAAAATTACATCTTAACAGCAGCCAAAAATTTATATATATTTTTATGTATTTACAATATTATACATATTTACATGACCACATCAAATACTGAATTGTAGAAACAAGAGACAACCTATAGAAGCATTCGTTTAATGCCTCAGCATTATTTTCTTGTGCAAACTGAAACTTTTCTCAAACTTCTCAGAAAGTTAAAGACAGTCAACATTGCGAAGGCCACCATCCATGGTTAAAGAGCCAAACCTAAAAGCAGAAGAAAAAAGGCAATCTCAAAAGGTTCATTTATTTGGTCCTTAACATTTTAATGACGACTACAGAATACTTTTCAGAGGAATAAACTGTTAATTTTAAATCATTTAAGCAACTATGACTTGCTCTATTTCTTACTGAAACACAGTGGTATTATTATAAATATGCAGAAAAATATAATTCAGTGGCTTGGAAAGACTTCTTATGAGAAAATGGAGAGTGATGTAATCCAGCAAGTGTTAGGAAGAACTGGGTAACTTCTTTTTGGTGGGGCATGATTTATAAGCAAAGATATGGAGTTAAGAGTAAATGTAACATACTAAAGGGACAGTAAGGAATGGAACCTTGCTAGAACGGATTGTTATTTTGGTTATGTGCTGAAGAGAGCACATATTGTTTTTTGGGGAATAGTGAGAAATAAAGTTGGGTGAAGAGGCTGGGTGCAGACTATTATATTCTTTGAATTCAAGTGTGAATTTAAGACTTGCCTTTTAGATAATAGGAGTTTAAACATTGTTGAGACAAGAGAGCGGCATGATAAGAGCAATGTTTGGGAAGATTATCTTGGCTCTAATACCCATGACAGATGAAAAAGAGCCTGGGGTTAAGGAAATTGGTGGTGTCAGAACCAGTCATTCATGAGAGGGAAAAGAGAGCTTAATGAGGCTGTTGAGGTGAGTATGGAAACATTTTGAAGGAAGATAACCATACTTGGAGAAAGGGAGTAAAGAAGAATATCTAAAATTATTTATATACAAAGGAGTAGGAGAAAGGTTATCTCACTGAAGAGGATAAGAAAACTAGAGGGGGAGTTGAGTTGGGAAGGACGATATTAAATGATTTTTGACAGAAAGTCTGAAGTGACAGACAATCACATGCAGACAGCACACAAGGCCTGGCTTCTGCTGCTAGTCTGGCACAAATCCTTAAGTAGTCACCTAACACTTAAGTTATAATTATGTCATGTTATACCATTCACATATTGTCAGAATCTACAAATAAAACACAGGAGGAACTTATTTACTGGACATGTTTTGGGAAGTGGGGATTTTATTCCATAAGGCCTAAGTGATTTAGTATAAAAGTTTGTTCAAGCATATTTTAATAGTCTTCTCTATTTACTGATCTTTAGCCATATAAGATTAATTTAGGATTTAGCTAAAGTTGTGAGGAAATTATAAACTGAATACTAGGAAAAGAAAATTACTATGTAGTTGCTATAAACCAACAGGAGAAAAGATTTTAAAACCTAATAGGTTTTAAAGACACAGAAAAAAAGTTGAATGCACATATAAAAAGATGCTTGACATCATTATTAACCAAAAAAATGCATATTAAAACAAGAACAATATCAGTTATTACTAAAAACATTGGCAAACATTAAAAAAAATGGGTAACATTCAGTGTTAACAAAAGCACAGTCTTTAGGATTACTATACACACTTTTAAAAGAACAAATTAACAATACCTATAAAATTTAAATGTGCATACCTTTTGACCCAATAATTCCACATCTAGGAATTGATCCCTCAAAAATTCTTACATAAGTACATGAAGATACACATACAAGTATGTCCACTACAGCATGATTTGTAATTATGAAAAGTTAGATTTAAATGACCAGTGGGGATGCATTAAACAGCTATGGTGGACCCTATGCACTGAAATTGGCGGCCGTTGAAAATGAAAAAATAGAGCTGTATGTATGGACTTGAAAAGGTACCTTTGACACATAGCCTTAACTGAAAAAATAAGAGTAAACCAGTGTGAACAGAATGATTCCATTCTTATAAAACACACATGTACAACAAATGATTAATAGTGATTACTTCTGTGGGGATGAGAAAGGGCAGGCAGAATCACTAAACACCTTTTTTTACAACTCATTAAATTAAAATATCAATAATACTACAGAAGCGTCTCATAACTTTCTACACACAGCTCAAAAATTGTGTGATTTCCTGAAAGTGGGGAAAAGATTTTAGGAGGAGAGCAGAGGCTGGGTTCTAGCTCTAGTATATCTTGTCAGGGTATGAACTTCAATATTTGTAGAACATGAATAAAGACTATCTGCTATGCTCTTGTATGAGGCTGGAATGCACATTAAGTGCAATAATGCAGTGTGAAAGTGTCCTGCAAGTGTATAAAACATCATATAAATGTGAAATATTTTTATTAGGATTTTAGAGGTTAGAGAATCCACAGAGAAACATCTAAAGGCTTTAAAGAGAAGGGATCTATTCTATCAGAAAGCCAAATATGGTCCAATGTCTCTGAGGAACAAGGACGAGGAAACAGCCATCTCAAAGCAGTTTTATTGGCTCTGGACACTTTCCAGCTCTCTTTTTTCACTGATATAGTAGGATTCTGCAGATTAGCAGATACCCACCCCCTCAAAAAAGTGCCTTTATAGATGGCGTACACCTGCAAGGAGGTTTGCAGAAAGCTCTGTAAGTTATCCAGCACCAGCCAGGGTACTGGCATCTTATAAGCAACTTTGATTCCAAAACTGAAAATTACAATTCTAATGAGAAACTGTTATGAAAAACAATGTGTAAAAAGATTTTCATTTTCACAAACTGATTCAAATAAACAAATAAGTCTATTAACGAGTGCTTCTATAAAATGGAATCAATCACAGTAAACTTGTCTTTATCCAAACAACCCCAAACAAATTAAAAGCCATCACGGAAGTCAAAAACATAAGGATTCTGACTTTCTATCCCTTTCTCACTGCCTCGTCTATTGATATGGGAAGACAGAGAGATAAAAGTACAGATATATATACATTTGACTGCGTATCAAATCACAGGGCAGAATGGTATCTGCATTAACTCACCTTTCTAAAATATGATTATTTTCAGCAAGTTCTTTAACCACCCCTTCCATTTCTTCTTTTAATTTCTTCATACTACACATACAAAATAAAGATAAATAAGCATCTCTGTTCAAAAAGTATGCAAATGTTTTAGAATTATATTGTTTTAGTTCTATGGCTTGAAATAAGTCACTACATTTGTAAACATATTTACAAGTATCAAAAATTTCAATATAAAAAACCAAGATCACAAACTGAAACAAAAGCAAATGGAAACATCAGAGTTACCAAATAATAAATTTCTTACCCAAGAGTCATTTCTACTAATGTATTAGAACATGGATAAATTGAGGCCATGGTATGTTTGATTCCACTGGAGGCTGCAAACATTTTCTGAGGCAAAGTTTCCTGTAACTAAAACATCAAGATTCCCAAATCAATCACAGAACAAAGTAGTTACTATAGCTCTTCGATCAATAGTATAGGTTTTAATAAGCCATTTACAGCTTTAAGTTTTAATTTCAAAACTATCAATGATATAATACTTAACACTCTCTTAAAAAATCTTTTCTTATGGATGAAAAATGAAGTCTATCAGATATTTTTCAATTGTAAAACATCTAAGTTCTTGCCCTGACCAGTGTGGCTCACTTGGTTGGGTGTCATGCCACAAAGCAAACATGGCAAGTTCAATTCCTGGTCAGGGCATATGCCTGGGTTGCAGGCTCGGTCCCTGGTCAGGGCATGTGCGAGAGGAAACCAATGGATATTTCTCTCTCACATCAATGTTTCTTTCCCTCTCTTTCTCCCTCCTTCCCTTCTTTCTAAAAATAAATAAAATCTAAAAAACCAACAAACAAACAAACCCCCCCCACAAAAAACAACTAAGTTCTTAAAACTTGGTTTAAAATATATACCACAAACAGGCAACCAGAGCTGATACATTCATATTATGTCCTATTTCTCCCTTCACAATCATAATCAAATATAAACTGAAAAGAATTTTATTTCAATTTTTCCTAATAGGAAAAAAAGGTTTTATTTCTAGATACTTTGATAGTTGTACCTCATTAGCATAATCTTGATACTTTGATACTTCTTCTCCAATATCCAAACACTGATTAGTTAGGGATAATAACTGTTTCCTAAGATGAAGCATCTTTCTGAAAACCAAAAAGAATCAATTAAGAAGCAATCTAATGAAATATTACTTACTTAAAATATATAATATACATTAAAATGTGTATCAACCACTAATTACTCCCCCAAAAGTTTACCTACCTCATCCATTCTTCTGACTTATCCAAAAATGTCTCATACTTTTTAACACATTCATCTGTAAAGTGGGTCATAGCTTTTGTTGCATGGTAATACAGTTTTTGCCTATAATTTAGAAATAATCAGAGACTTAAACCAATGTCACTGTTTCTATTTACAATATTTCAAAATTTTCAAGTACATAAAATTTGTTTCCTGTAATGACTATTGACTTTAGAATATTTACGAAATGTCAAAAGTTCTAAGATAGATACTATAGCAGCAAGAGGAGAATGAGAATGGAGAATAGTCAAAAAGTATTTATTGAATGACATTAAGGTTAAGGAGGTGGGTAAGTCTGTCCTCGCCTATATTCTCTATTATCTGTCCTTCTGCAACAGAAGCGCATGAAGCAGAAGAATCCTGCCCCCTCACTTTCCCTTCTCAGTCACCTCTCAACTAGGGTCTGGGTAAGTGGGCCTCAAATATGTGTACACAGAGAAGTAACTGTGTAAAGCCAAGATTAAAATGTATTTTTAATTGTAATTAATTTAAACTTTAAGAAGAATCACATTAATAACATTCAAAATAATTATTAAACATAATCTGGACACTTACTTATCAAATTTGTGGATTTGCTCTTCATTATAAGCTAGTCCTAAAAGTAAAAGAAATATATTACTTTTGCAAATGTACAATCATAAAATTATAGATAGTATTTTTTTCTTTCAAGATTACTTCAGAAAGTCTAAGAGTTTAAAGCAGATGTTACCAACTTGTGGCCCAGGGGTTAGATACAGCCCACCAATGCTTTCATTTGGTCTGTACAGTGTTAACATTAAACAGAAAAATTAACTGCCAACATTTAAAATCAGGCTATTTCCAATAAAACCTGTTTTTTTTTGGTGTCTTTTTAGTTTTTCTTCAGATATAGAAAGAGTGGGCAACAATCAAATGAATCTGAATGTTGGCTCTCCTCTTTAGATGGGGAGTTCTCTGTAGTTCTCCTCAGTCTCCACTGGGCAATTTTATTCCTGTTACATGCCTGGCCTCTAGAGGTTGTGGAGTCCATGACCCCTGATTTAAAATATTCAAAAGGTTGGTTTTAAAAATAATTTTTAGTACATTTCATCTCTTTCCTGACACAATCAAATCTCTGAAAAGTAACTTAAGCAGCCACTCTTACAAATATACTAAATGAATTCAACTGAATTACAACTAGAGGGTTGATTCATTAGATTAAAAAATGGCAGATTTTACTTACTACGTTCTGCTTTGTCTTTTTTGAACTGATAGTAAATCTCTGTGATGCAATTTAACAGGACTTGGAGCTTTTCTACACTATTTAAGGAAAAAAAACCCAAATAAATTAACTGAGTCGACGTGAAAAAGGACATTAAATAAGAGAGCAGAAACTACCAATGAAGTTATAACCTACTGTCTATCTTTTGGATGAGTGCCTTCTTGATGGGCCCATGTATCCGACAACAGTCCACCTGGAGATAATTTGCTTTCGATATCCTGAAGACTGGTTTCTATTGTTCCCTGAGAACTGGAGAGCTAAATAAAACCAGTAAGTTCAGATCCAGAATACCAAAAATCAGAGATGATAATCACAGTGCCAATGGAATCTACAGTCTGAATCATATTTCTTTTATAGATTATTTCAATTCAAAGTCAGAATAATTATTTTTATCTTTAAATGCAAGAACAGTTTCTTAGGTTTATTTCCACCATGAGTATGGTATGATAATATGAAACTAACTAGTATTAATATATTTTAAAAACATTTCTCACATTAAATATCCTTTTTAAAAAACATACAAAATACTTTTAATTATTCAATTAAGCTTCTGTTTCTTTGTACGCAAAATATGGTTAATACTCCACCTCACAGAGTTGTAAAAATCAAGTAGGAGAACAATTAGCATAGTCCCAAGGATAAAATGTAGGCAGCCAAGATTGTGCTGTATATATTTAGAGGAAAAAAAAAAAAAAAAAAAGTAATTCCTATTAAAAACAGAAAATGAAAACATCCTGCTCATTTTAAGCTTAGTAAATGTATCATTTATCTACCACAGAACCAAGTATTTGTAAAACTTTTAAAAAAAGGATAAAGGCAAGACTTAAAGAATAAGGGTATCAAAATATTTTAAGGGTTCTGATACATACTACTGCTTTTGAAATATTTAAAAAAATATATTTTATTTATTTATTTTTAAAGAAGGGAAGGGAGAGAAAGTAGGAAACATCAATGTGTGGTTGCCTCTTGCGCACCCCCTACTGGGGACCTGGCCCACAACCCAGGCATGCGCCCTGCCTGGGAATCAACCCGGCAACCCTTTGGTTTGCAGGCTGGTGCTCAATCCACTGAGCCACACCAGCTAGGGCTCAAATAAAGTTTTAACTGGAGGTTTACACTGCCACTAGCCATAAACATGCCCTTTATACTACACTCTTGTCAGTACAGGACCAGCAGCCTCAGCCTCACATGGGAACTTGTTATAAAAGCACATTTTGGAGCACCATCTGTTGAATCCGAAACTCTGATTAAGGCTTGCTATTTCGAAAGACAAAAGCAGTATTTTACTGTTATTATAATACAATTTTCTTTCTTTCTTTCTTTTTTTTAAAAATCCTCACCCAGGACATTTTTTCACTGCTTTTAGGGAGAAAGAAAGGGAGAGAGGAAGGGAAAAAGGAAGGCAGAAACATCAACATGAGAGAGAAATATCAACCCGGTGCCTCTTATATGCACTCTGAATGGGGACTGTACATACCCGGGCCAGACTGGGCATGGAACCTGCAAGCTCGGTATGTGCCCTGACCATGAATCACACACACATCTTTTGGTTATATGTGTGTTTGATTTTGGTGATGCTCCAACCAAGCCACACGGGCCAGGGCACATTTAATAATATGTATAAATAGAGGAGACTGAAGCAGTGGTTCTCAAACTTTAGCAGCACACCCAAGCCTTCTTGAGGGCTTGTTAAAATATGGATTGCTGGGGCTTCCAGTTAAGATGGTGGCACAGGTAAACACAGTTCTTGCAGCCTACTATAACCACATCAAACTTACAACTAAACTACAGACCTACCATCTTTCAGAACCCCCTGAAATCTAACTGGACAGAAGTACTACAACTAAGAATATATAGAAGAAGCCACATAAAGACTGGTAGGAGGGATGGAGGTACGGAACTGGTTGGTCCCACACCCACATGTGGCAGATAAAAATCAGGAAGGATATCTTGGCTGCAGAGGTATGTGATGTATTCTGACATTTTGTAGTCCATTTTATTTAAAAACACTGCTGCTTGCAATGCACTAAACTTTAGAACCTACTAGTTGTGTATGACTCGTATTTTGAAAACCACTCTCTAGAGTGCATTGCAGTAGATCTAGAAATCACTGTTCTAGATCTAAAACTGAAGAAGAAAAACATCTAAAAAAACCAGCCCAAACTGGGAAAGAGGAAAGGGATACTGTATCAAATTCTTTTTCACTTTTAATTTAACATCCATTTCATGAAAGAATACTTCAAATGGTAAAAGCTTGCAGGAGTGAGATAAGCAGGGTAAGAAACGGCCCATTTTAAAGAAGAAGAAAACAAGAATACAAAGAATTAAAGGCTCTGCCTAAGTCAACAAGCAGGAATAGTTAGGTAAATAGGGGCACAGCTGAGCTTAGTAATCCCCTCTCATAACACATAATTCCCTGCTCTTTTAACAATACATTCTAATAGGAGATCCACAAACTACCTGCAATACTATTGTATTTTTTTGCAGAGTTGAGACTTTTGTCCTAATTTCTTTTTTTAGTTACAGAAATGATTCACTGCCTTGAGGAATACCAATCTTCCTTTCCTTATTTTATTTTGGAAAAGATCTGATAATTTCCTAATTTGCATATAATTCTGAGTACGTTTAAGCACTCTGCATATTAAATCACATTATGAACTTGCTTTATTTGCCATAGCAGCAACAAGAGTATTATGGATTTTAAAGAGAGACAGGGAGAAAGGGATCAAAATGGGCGTAAAGCAAAACAGGCATTTGGAAACGTCATAAAGAAATGCATGGAGTAATGATATTTAAATACCGAAAACGGTTCCTAAAAACAGGAACAGGCTACTTTTCCTCTGGAGATCTTCGGGTACATCGTCTCTCCAGGAAAGTTTAGAGCTAATCTTGCCAGCAAAGAAATAGTTTATGAGCCTATGATTGTCATAATTTTGTAAACACTTACTCTCAACAATTTGGTGTGTATGTCTGAAATTTCATCTAACTCTGCTGCCTCTAGGTTGATTTTCATCAACTTTTCATATCTGCATGAAAAACAAGTGTGGAAAAATTAAATGAGTATAGTGAATACATAGATTTAAAAAGATGTTTTATAAACTGTATTTGAGTTTTTATTATTATAATCATTTAAGAATAAAATACCGATTTCAAAGTCTACAAAGAAACAGGCTCCAAGAAAACTTGGTATCTTTGTAAAGATGGAATTTTATATATACTTCTACTTATAAATTTGCAGATTAGGAGATAAAACATAAAAGACAAGTTAATTTCAAATAGTTGTATGCCAGAACAATAGTTAAAATGCTAGAATTCACAGTGGTCAATAATAAGTTCTGACTTAATTATTTTTCCTATGCAGTAGAAATAGTATAGCCTAGAAAGAGGTAGTTTAAAATACTGTTTCAGAAGACATTCTCAGGGATAAGTTTAATAAGCAAAGTAAACTTGAAGTAATCCCAAAATTCTAAAAATACTACCAAAATACAGTTCTAGAATACTTCTTCGTACTTCCTTTGTTGATTACAGCGTTTCTATTTTCCTACTCAGACTATCTGCTCTTCAAGGTAAAAAGTGAGATGTTTCTATCTCAGGTTATCTTTTCCTTTGCAAAGGGAAGGAGAAATGCTACCAGAAAGATGGTGTTCATTGCTTACTGAGACAACTGGTTATTTTTCGGCCTTTGTGAGGAAGTAACTTAAACTAACATTGTGCCTTAATACAAGCACTTGCATAGCATGCTATATATATCAAGGTTAATAAACAAATTTACAAAATGTACCAATACTTAACATTAAAAAAATTATTGGTTAAAAAGTTATTAGTTAAAGAAGGAATCTACTCACGCTTTCACAGTTTTTTCAATGTTTCTGAGGCAGAAATCCAATGTGATCACAACTTCTGTCTTTTTGTGAACAGTTTGCTTATAATCATCTTTAACTAATTCTCTAAAAAATAATAATGTTCTCATTAGTTTATCTAAGGAATTATTTGTTTTCTCTTGTCTACCATTAATTACTCAGCTGTCCTACTGCTCATATTTCATAAAAGTCTTGATATATTATGAAAGCCAATTCACTTCTCATTAATAAAAGCATCTCTGCGAACCTTATACATATCTAGGGCATAAACCATTACTACATATTAGGTTAACAATTTAGAAATCTGAAGTTATTAATAGTATATTAAAAATAACAACTAATCTACATTTACACAAATAAGCAGAACAGGTTTACATTTTCTACCATCAGAATTTTTACTACTCATAGTAGACTGCTGTCTGATTTTTACTTTAAATCAACATGATCTCTGAAGCAGGATGACATAGCAGATGATATAACTGCAGGGCTCTCATTTACATCAAGGGTCAGCAAACTAAGACCTGGTGCTTGTTTTTCCTAAGAATGATATTTACATTTTTAAAGGTTGTAAAAACAAAATAAAAACAAAAAGAGTAGTTGTGGCCAAGATGGAGGTGTAGGTAGGTATGCTTTGACTCCTCGCACAACCAAAAGCAGCAAATAACCAATTTAAAAACAAAAAACAACCACAACTGCCAGAAAACTGAACTATACGGAAGTCTGATAACCAAGTAGTTAAAGAAGAAACATTCACCCAGATTGGTATGCTGAGACAAAGAAATATGACCCAAATGAAAGGAGAGACCAAAACTCCAGAAAAAGAACTAAGCGGTGATGAGGAGATAGCCAACCTATGAGATGCAGAGTTCAAAACACTGGTAATCAGGATGCTCAGATAAATGATTGAGTATGGACACAAAATAAAGGAAGTGAAGGCTATACAAAGTGAAATAAAGAAAAATACACAGGGAACCAACAGTGAAGGGAAGGAAACTGGGATTCAAATCAATGATTTGGAGCAGAAGGAAGAAATAAACATTCAATTGAACAGAATGAAGAAACAAGAATTCAAAAAAACGAGAAACTTAGGAAACTTTGGGACAACTTTAAATGTACCAACATCTAAATCATAGGAGTGCCAGAAGGAGAAGAGGAAGGGCAAGAAATTGAAAACTTATTTGAAAAATCATGAAAGAAAACTTCCCCAATCTGGCAAAGGAAAAAGACATACAAGTCCAGGAAGCTCTGAGTCTCAAACAAGTTGGACCCAAAGAGAAACACACCAAGACACATCATAATTAAATTACCCAAGATTAAAGATAAGGAGAGAATCTTCAAAGCAGCAAGAAAAAAAGGAGACAGTTATCTACAAAGGAGTTCCCATTAAGACTATCAGCTAATTTCTCAAAAGAAACCTTACAGGCAAGAACGGTCTGCAAAGAAGTATTTGAAGTCATGAAAAGCAAGGACCTACATCCAGAAGACTATCCAGCAAAACTATCATTTAGAATGGAAGAGTAAATAAAGTGCTTCCCACATAGGGTAAAGTTAAAGGAGTTCATCATCACCAAGCCTTTATGATATGAAATGTTAAAGGGACTTACCTAAGAAACAGAAGATCAAAACTATGAACAGTAAAATGACAACAAACTCACAACTACCAACTGAACCTAAAAAACAAAAATAAACCAAGCAAACAACAAGAACAGGAAAAGAATCATGGAAATGGAGATCACATGGAGGGTTATCAGTGGGGTGGGGGAGGGTAGAGAATGGGAGCAAAGGTACAGGGATAAGAAGCATAAATGGTAGGTACAAAACAGACAGGAGGAGGTGAAGAACAGTATACGAAATGGAGAAGCCAAAGAACTTATATGTACGATCCATGGACATGAACTAAGAGGGGGAATGCTGGAGGGAATGGGGGTACCAGGTGGAGAGGGATAAAGGCGAGAAAAAGAATGGGACAACTGTAAGAGCATAATCAATAACATATATTAAAACAAAAAACAAACAAACAAAAAAATCCCAAAAAGAGATCTTATGTGGCCCACAAAGCCTAAAATATTTATTAACTGAAAAAAAAGTTTACCAACAGTGGTCTACATTAAAAACTATTTTCTCGTGACTTAATAAGCTAAAAGCTAATAAGGAAAAGGAATAAAAGCTTTATGGGGTAGTAACTGGGGTAGATAACAGCAGCAAGAGAAAACGAGAGCTGTGAAAATAAATGGAGTCAACACTTAGATTTCTCCAGAAACTATTTTGTAAAAAAACAGAGAGGCTTCTTAATGGAAAGAGAAAAGCATAGGCTTACAAATTAGGTATGTGAACACATAAAAAAATATTATAAGCATACATTTATGGGTTTAACATAAAGGTGAGAGGGGGGAAAAAGCCATTCCCTTTTCTCCTTCGAAGCAGTAACAGAACAGGAATAGTGACATGCATTCCTGGCCTGGCAGCTCAGTTGGTTAGAATGTTGTCCTGATATGCCAAGGCTGAGGGTTCAATCTCCGATCAGGGCACGTACCAGAATCAACCAGTGAATACATTTAAGTGGAAAAACAAATCGATATTTCTGTCTCTCTAAAAATCAATTAAAAAAAGAATAATGACATGCTTTATACATGTTTTTGCAAGAAGGAAAGGATAGATTTGAGGAGAGAACACAGAAGCTGTCAGAAGCATTAAAGCTGAAGAGTACTACGATCCCAGAGACCATGAGGCCATTACTCTGGGTGTATAAAATGCAAAAGCTTCAAATGATTTGTATAGAACTTAAGAGACATGATTCTTAAAAGAGACCATTTATTTTCCCCTTCTATAGATGGAAAAATGGTATCTATAAATCATGAAAGGTTAAAAGGGTCAAATCCTATTCATTTTCAAAACATTTCCTAGGGCCACTTTTGGAAGAGCACACTGAACTAGATGATCAATATTCTAACCTACTATAACTATGTTAAGTGACTTAGTTAAAAAAAATTAGCTTTTAAATTGCTTGTCAAGGTCTGTGTGTACACATACTGTATGCTTACATTTATGTGAAATGTCTAGAATAGGCAAATCTATAGCAAAAGAAAGTATATTAGTGGTTGCCTACGGATAGGATGTTAAGAGCCAAAATGTGGACTGACTGCTAATTGGTGCAGGATTTCCTTTTGGGATGATGAAAATATTCTAAAATTAGTGGTGATGACTGCACACCTCTGTTAATTGTATTAAAAATCACTGAATTATACACTTTTTAAAAATAGGTAAATTTTATAGTATGTGAATCTCAATAATGCCATTTTTTAATTTCTATTTTATTGTTTATGCTATTATAGTTATCCTTGCTTTTTCTCTCTTTGCCTACCTTCACCCAGCCTCACCCAGTAATACTTTTTTTTTTTAAAGCTGAGTGTATATTTCATTCGGGGAAAAAGGCAGGAAATGCAGGAAGATTCTAAGAATATAAATCCTAGAAAGAAGTACAGGCTGTATTGGATAACAATGACAAAGCCTTCCGAGACAGCAAAATGAGAGCCAAAGTAAGGTCCTTGGAAATGGAATTCTTTTGCCATCACAATGTGCAGTGTGGTGTAAGTTATAAAATGCAGATAATATCATCCTGTCTCACAAGGTTATTGTAGGAATCAAATGAAAAACATAGTTGCTGTATGTTTTATAAGCTAAACGTGAAACAAAATATTATAATAAAAATCAAACACCTGACCTTATGCAGTCTGAAGAGATGATGGGGTGGTTACCAGTTATTTAGTGAGGTCTATGTGAGATCAATTTTCAAATTTCAATCTATTACTTACATCAACCATCGTATCCCTTTTCGCGTTAATTCCTGATAAAGCAGCAAGGTACTGGCAATTCTACAGGCATAACACACAACTCCTGTTATTGCCTAATAAAGAAAAGCAAAATGTCACTACTTGGTGCTAACTATGGTCAGGTTAAGGAAAATATTTACATAAAAATTTTTAACCTGATATATTTTTATCAGGTTAATAACACAACTACCAATTTCTAAAAGCTGAGGACAGCTTTAACTGCAATAAACATTTCATCCTTGACATGATAATGTTAAACATGCACTGCCTCAACAAAGAAAGTTTCTTATGAATTCAAAAAAGGATATAAAGTCAAAAAGAAAGAACATAAAATAATCTGCAATGGGTAATGACTTATGTGAATAATTTCCTAAATCATATAGGCATACATTTCATTGCTTCCACTATTGATAGGATAATTTTAATTCAGATGTTTACATAGTAATTAAATTAAATACTAACCTTAGCCATGCTAGCATCTCCATCTAAATCATAACGTGGATGTACTTTAGGGAGAGAAACTGAAACATTAAATAAAATAATTAAAAACAGAAATAAAGAATTTTGAACAAATTATTATATCCTTTAGGGTGTCTAACCTTTTGGCATCTCTCAGCCACACTGGATGAAGAAAAGTTGTCTTGGGTCACATGTTAAATACATTGCGACATGCAATCACAAAAACATCTCATAATGTTTTAAGTAAATTTACTATTTTGTGTTGGGCCGCATTCATAGCCGTCCTGAGCTACATGTGGTCCCTGAGCTGCAGGCTGGACACCCCTGCATACCTTCAATATTAACCTTTAAATGACATCTAAATTAAATATTAGTGATATTTATTATTACTAATAAATATTATTATTGATATTTATTATTACTAATAATAAATATTAGTACCCCATTTATTACTAAATTAAATATTAGTGATAAAACTCTGTAACATTCTTTTTCCGGTTAAAAAAACAAAACAAAACAAAAAACAAAACCACTTGAACCCTGACCAGTGTGGCTCAGTGGGTTTGGTGTTTGTCCTATAGACCAAAAGATTGCCAATTTGATTCTCTATGAGGACACATGCCTGGGTTGTGGGCCAGGTCCTTGGCTGGAGGTGTGCAAGAGGTAACTGATCTATTTCTCTTCCTCTCAATCCAAATAGAAATTTAAAAATCTGGGTAGTTTTTTCTTTTAAAGAAAGATTTTATTTATTTTCAGAGCGAGGGGGAGGGAGGGAACAAAGAGAGGGAGAGAAACATTGATGTGTGAGAGAAACATTGACTGGCTGCCTCTTGCACGTCTCCAGCTGGGGGCCTGGCCTGCAACCCTGGCATGTGCCCTGATTGGAATCGAACCAGTGACCTTTTGGTTTGCAGGCTGGTGCTCAATCCACTGAGCCACACCAGCCAGGGCAGTTTATTTTCTTCAACGACAGAATTAATAATTTAAAAGACTCCAAAATGCAGCTCTAATTTTTCTTAGACTCCAAAGCCTGGCAAAGTGCCTTATTCACACTGGGCACAATAGAGATTTGCTGAAATTTATGATAGAAAAGGTTATTTTGAGTGTGAGTAAAATACTAAAAGCAGACAGCTACAGTGACTTATACATGACAAAATATTTTACCATTTCATGAAACAAAATATTTAATGTTAAATTATTTTACCTATAAGGTTTTTAAATTTTATTAGTTTTGTTCAACTAATTTAATGTTTATAAAAGGTCTACATTAATGTCATCATCGATCAACTTTATGAAGATGACAATTTTACAGTTAAAATAAAAAAGGGCTAATAAAAGTACGGAAAATCCGAACTTACTTTTTTCATATATCAATCCTATGGTGCTCAGAGGCTCCCGGCTTACTACAAAGATAGGGTTTTCCTCGGCAGTTTTGGGGAAATGCTGTGCTAGTCTCCCAGGTTCTAGAACTAAGCGTCGTCCTTCATATATAAGTTCTTGATTTGAAGAAGTAATTTTGGTTTGTTTATATACCAGTTCATGAAATGCAGTTGCACTGTGAGAAAAATCCAAAAAGACAACATAACTGGGATAAAAGAGAGGTGAGGTCTTTTTTTTTAAATGACTGAGTACAACATCCATTTCTAAGTGGATCATGACCAGTCCACATGAACACTGTTCTGTTGATGTAGGTACTACAAAGTCTATTAAACTAAAAATTCCACATAAACTGTATACACAGCAATCAATTCTAAAATATTTCTATCTGCATACCTATACTGGATATGTGCAATATACAGGGTTCTTAATATTTAATAATGAGAACCAACAAAGCAGAGAGCTTTAGAGAACTGACTCTGAAATCAAGCTGAGTTCAAATTCCAGTTCTTCCATTTATTTGCTGAATTACCTTAAGTTACTTAACTCTTCTGTGCTATTTCCTCATATGTAAAATCGGAATAATAGGATCCACCTCACAGATTTGTTGTGAGGAATAAATGACTTAAATATAGTAAGAACTGAGAATAGTACTTACAACGTAACCATATAATGTTTATTAAATAAATTAATAAAACCAGATATTTTGATGTTTTGGGGGTAAAGGCAGATTCTTCCTAAATAGAGCCATGAAGTCAAAGAAACGTTTCAGCAGCAGTGTTATGATTTCTCTCTTGCACAAGCCTCTACTAAGATTTGGCTCAGGCTTGGTTGATCTTTTTATGCTTAAATAGATTTTTAAGGACTAGTGGACATGGACAACAACGTGGTGACTGCTGGGGGGCGGGGGATACAAGGGGACTAGACGGTAATGGAAAAATTACAATAAAGATTAAATTAAAAAATGAAATAGTAGCCAACATATAACTATAATACATATTTATTCAGACTATTAAGTACCAAAATAAAGATGCATTATTTTATTTTAATCTAATTTTATATTATTTTATTTATATTTGTATTATATTTAATGCTTATATTAGAGGTATTAGGTGTTAATATCTACAGCACTTTATCTAATTAATGTTATTCCTTAATAAATTACCAGTAAAAGTCTCATTTTGAATTTTATGAGGCATCAAAACTGTTATTTGAATCCTGTCCCCAAAATGAAACAAAACAAAAACCTAAGGCATATAGAATGGTTGTAATTTTCTTTTCCTTCATTTTAAGAAACATTTTATTTTGAGATCACTGATGATTTACATGCAGGTGTAAGAAATAATAGAGATGCTATATACCATTCACCTAGTTTCTCCCAATGGTAATATCTTGCATACAGTACAGTATTACAACCAGTATGCTAATACTCGCCCACCTATCTTAGATTTCCCAGTGCTACATGTATGTGTCTGTGTATTTACTTATATGCAGTTTTATCACATGGGTAAAAATCTACATGGGTAGATTTTTTATGACCTGGGTGTTATGTGCTTTTGTTTCAGTAACACAAATGATTACTTTTCCAGCACCCAATAAGGGTTTTATGCCACACATGCAAACAATAATTACACTAAATATATTTAAGACTTATGCTTTAATATTTTTTATATGGCAGTACAGTACTCTTAATGAAACTTGGCCCACTTATTAGCAGATGCTATTTATGGTTATGGGATTATGTAATTTGACAGAAGGCATAGAAACAAAAATAATCTTGTAAAATTTTCAGTTTAAGACCATGCTAATTTACCTGTAAATTTCAGAAAATCAGAGAATTAATCCTTTTATTCCAAAGATAAGTAAAAAGGAATTTACTAAGCATTACTCAAACATTATTTTCTAAGTGGGAAGTGGGAGCCTCTGGTGAAACTGAGGTGTCTTTCCTATTTCTTCTCCTAATTTATGAAGATAATTATTACAAATATGATATTACCATATAGTAAGAAAAATATAGAGGGGTACTTACGTATTATAGCTATGAATATAAATCTTATGAGCTGTCATTTGTTGTAGCGAAAAAACATGAATTATCATTCGGTGAAGTATATCACTAGTTTCTGCAAAAAACTGGTCAAAACCCCAACATTTTTCCTGATCTGCCTCAAGGATGTTTGCAAGAACAGGCGTAAGTAGAACCTGAAGACCCCTAAAATAGTATTAAAAAAAGTTGAAGAGTGAATGTGCTGTATCTTATTTAGGTACAAAATCATAATATTAACTAACAAATCAAAGGAACTGCTATTCTTATTATTAGATTAGATCAAAGTTTTAAAAAATTTGCCAACTATTCAGAAAGCCAGGTAACCTTAGTTTAATATTACTTATCAATAAATCAGAAATTATAGTATTTTTATGTTAACTTCTCTTTTACTGGTTATTTTCTTTTGAGTCTCTCATTTCCAAGTTTCCTTACTTTTCCAAACACATTCTAACATTGTATATGCAAAATCACCCAGGTGAAATCAATTGATTTGAACCAGATGGTCATGAGGATTAGATAACAGTTTAATTTTAGGGTCTATAATGTCCTTTTCTTTCTTTTTTTAAAAAAGATTTTATTTAGTTTTTTTTTTTAAGAGAGAGGGGAAGGGAGGGAGAAAGAGAGAAACATCAATGTGTGGGTGCCTCTCATGTGCCCCTTATTGGGGACCTGGATGGCAACCCAGGCATGTGCCCTGACTGGGAATTGAACTGGTGACCCTTTGCTTGGCAGTCCGGCGCTCAATCCACTGAGCCACACCAGCCAGGGTTTTACTGTCCTTTTAATATGGCACTGCAATATACAATTTTTATGTTGAATTTATATGCCTTTTATAGTACTTATGTGAACAAAAAAAAGGGCTATGCAATAAACCTGACAAGCTTGGAGGGCAGGGGGAGGGGTGCGACATGTCAGGCCTAACATGCTTAGTGACCAAAAGTAGGCACAAAGGATGGTGTGATCACATCCTAACTGCACAAGTCATAGGGGGCAGTCATGTTCCAGGCCTATAGATTTCTTAGTAAAGGTCAACCTTTACCTTAAGTGAGCTCTGTCCATTGTTCTTATGTATCCAGGATAATACACCTTTGAAATGTCAGAGTAATTTTCTTCTTCCTTCCCCCTGAAGGCACTACCTTGAGTACCAAACCACCAGGCCAAAGAACCCCTACATTGTTATCTTGCTCCCTGCATACATCGCTACATGCTGTATATGTTTATTATTAACTATCCTGTACCCACCAATGTAAAGGAAGTATGTGTTTCTCCATTTTGTCTTTTATCCAATCTTACAGGCTTAGAGGGGACTCTGAGTTTTCTCCCTCCTTCTTAATCTACCACCAGTGGATTCCATGCATCTTCCTTAGGTCTTCTCCTTTGATTCAAATGTATAAAATAAGCTGGAAAGTTGTCATTCTCTGGAGCATTTGAGGTCCTGTTCCTCAGCATATGTCATCAGTTTGGCTCAAGTAAGTTTCTCACATCAACTCTTATTTAGGAAGTAAAATTACTATAATCATCTAGCAACCAATCAGTGCTAATTTCAACTAGGAATAATAAGCTTAAACATTTTTTTAAAAAATGACTGGGAGGACTTCATGCTTTCTTGTGCTTTTACAGAATTATAAGATATGCTCCAGCAGATAGTTATGGAATTTCAAATAGTCTAAAAAATACAGTCCTGACTACGTGACAGGCAATGAAATAATTCCTTGTCTGAACAGTTTTCAAAACATGAAGTGGACATTTTTAATTTTTGCCTAACAGGAATCTCTTCTCCCTCCTTTTGTAAAAGAATCCACACCTCTCCACTCTCTAACTTTACTCCCTACGCATAGATGAGTGTAAGAGCTAGGTTTGATTATGATTAGTTGGAGGTGGTCAGGCGGTAGCATGTAAGTTAGTTAAATGAGATCAACCCAGAAATTTTTGCTAAAACTACAGGGAATAAAGTCTTTTTTTCCCAATGAATTTTCAAAGATGTAAGAATGTGAGTCTGGCAACGGGAACAGACTTCCTGTGGCTGTCAAGAAAGAGCCCTATTGAGAGGAAAGAGGAAGCAGAGAAAAGCAGATCTGAACGATCTGAATGGACCAATTTAGCTGGGCTTTAAAAGTCACATATACACGTGAACTTTTAATTACAAAGTAATTCTACTTTCTTTTGCACTTAAACCAATTGAGTTAGGTCTTCCTCACTTGCTTTAGTCCAGTCTTGACTAATAACATTTGTAAGAAGAGGATGGTTATCTTTTTTTGCAGTTGTTACATTTTTGGTAGTTGTTTTCATTGCTAACTGGTAGTACTTAATGTCCTTACTAACAACAAACAAACAAACAAACAAACAAAAACATATGCTTTCTGGTACCTAAGCAATTTTTATCAAAGAATGTATAACTTGGCGTGCTAAAGACTGATTAGACAAGACCTGTTATCTTCCTGGAATATGCAATCTGTGGTTCAGATTGTCAAATTATTGATTCTGAGTTACAGCAA
Source organism: Mormoops blainvillei (assembly GCA_004026545.1). Classification (NCBI taxonomy): domain Eukaryota; kingdom Metazoa; phylum Chordata; class Mammalia; order Chiroptera; family Mormoopidae; genus Mormoops; species Mormoops blainvillei. Next base: position 100,844 of record PVJD01004033.1, on the reverse strand, counting down.
TATAACTATTACCCTGAAAGTATTCATTTCCTGCCTCTTTAAATTTTATGTTTTGCCTGAGATTCTCAAATGAATATTTTCTAATCAAAATTTAACACAAATCACTATTATAATATTAAATTTCTGCCCTCCAATAAAATGAATTTCTCTTGGTAATTCTAGCTGCATGACACAATTTTATTTTGGAGACTTTTAAGAACAATACAAAAATAAAGCTGTCAAAACAGTGGTTTTCAAAAATGATTTTAGCAGTGAAACTCTTGGTTTAAATGAGTTTTCACTGAAAGTAATACATGAAATGACAGGTAACACTGTATTAGCTTGTGACACATCTATTTACTTATACGTTATGTCGTACAGAAAGCACCCACAGCCCTAACCAGGCAGCCCAGCTGGCAACAGCATCATCCCAATACGCCAAGGTTGTGGTGCTCAATCTCTGGTCAGGGCACATAAAAGGGGCAACCAATAATAACAATCAGTAAGGAAAAAAACACCCATCAATTATAATAGGTGTTCAAGCAGTAAATCATACCTATATGTATGCGTTCGCTTGTGGATTATACAATTTTCACACTCAGGAAAAATAGAAGTTAATTCATTAATCATAAATTTTACATACTGATGAATGTCTTGGCTTTATTTCCAGAGTAAAGTATAAAATAATTTACTCTCTACTTTAAATTTATCTTTCTTTGCAGGAATAGGATTCAACTGAGAATACAACTTTTTTAGAACTCCGGCTTCTAAATTAAATAAGACCTTTATAAACATATGACATGCGGGAAAACGTAGGAGAAAACTATCATTCATCACCTTTTGAGTAATATGAATACTTTTTAAGAATGAAGGTATGTTAAACTTCTTGAGTGCCTGTTGTTTAGAACTCTAGTGATGACTATCTATATACCATGGTTTATCGCCTACCAATATAGAAGTCAGAACAAAAGATACCAAGTCCTAACCTGGATCCTCACATTGGACAGGACTCCAAGCTCAGTGATTAGCAATCTCAAAAATGTATGTCCTATGTCCTCACAGGGATCTAGCAAAATTATTTATACATTACATTAATAAAAGACTTTTTTCATCACCACAAAGACAAAAATAAATCAAAGCACTGTTCTAAAAAAAACAACATTAAATTACACTCAAGTATTCATGATTTTAGTCAATTAAGATTCCAAACACCAACTGCAAAAGAGGAGAACTGGGTATACTATACTCACCGAGAAAGACTACAAGAAACAGGCATTTCTGCACTCCAGTCGATTGGTCCATTTTCTGCTTTCTGTACTCCAGATATTGCACCAGAAGGCTTTCCAGTAATTATTTTATACCTTGGGAGGAATAAAAGCAGAATAAAATAAACAGTTCATTATTGCACAGCCTATCAATGGGCTTTGCGAAAGTATTTCCTCAGGTGCACCTACAATTATCTACTAGACGAAACTTTGTGATTGATGTTCACAGGATCCATAAAACAACCAAAATACTCTGAATCTGACTGACTGAAGTAGGATAGTGGTTGTACGATTATTTTATGTATGCCAAAATTAATTTTCATTTGGGATCTCAGAGTGCCATATAATACCATCTTGATGTTCACAACAAAAATATTAATTTTTCCATCTGAAAAAATCGAGCAAACACAAAAAAGTTATGTTACAGAATGTCTCTAGAGCATTAAAAAAAAGCATCTAAATCCCATTTACACATATTACCAAAGGCACAGTCAACTGGACTATGAAATTAGTTCAGAACAAACAGTAACATTCTTTAAAAAAAAAATACAAAAACTATACATAGTACAATATCTGAAAGGTTCTCTGCATATTGAAAAACATATACACAAATTGAAATATGTGTGTGTACAAAAAAATAAAAGTCAAATTTAACTTGATTCTTGATGCAGGTGATAAAAATAAAGATGAACTGAAGAAACAGCTGGATGGGGAAGCAAAAGAATACTGTAACGATGTAGCAAGTCAACGAGAGCAACCTTTTAAGTTTCAACACTTTCCTAAACAAAACCTGAAAGTAAGAGAGAAGTGAGAGCTTCACACCTTCAAAAATACTTTATCCAGGTGAAAATGTAAAACATAATACAGCAGGATCTTAAATAAGTTAATAAATATTATTTCTGACATAGCTATCTTTTTATTTAATGTCTACATAAATGTACTCTGAGCAAATCAATGTATACTTTTTACCCCAAATCAATACATGGCTTTTACTGCATCTTTAAAATATCACAATTAAGTCAGAGGAATGATTTGGCATCTTGCTGTTTCTACATAGCTGGACTAGTGAGATCTTATTCATCAGACTGCTGAACTGTTCCTTTTTCAGAAACACAGATACCATCTAAAATTTTTCTGGTATCCTTGTCTTTAACTGTGTGGCTTACTGAATCAAAGTGGCTGATTTTGATGCAAGTTCAAAGTTGTTTCCTTCAAGAATCAACTCATCTTTCTGGGCTTGAGATACTGAACAAGCAACGCCTGACCTCACCCAAACCCTGCAGATGTATTTTTCACCCAAGAAATTTTTGATTTCAACAAGAGAGCCATTCTCCTGAATAATGACACTGATGGGGAAGTGAGCGTACACAGATCTCATGTAATGGAAGCCCTGTCTAACACCCTTGTTCATGCTCTGTACATGACTGCAGACAGTGTGAACAGAAGCTAGTTCCTTTCTATTTCCTGATGATCTGTCAACTCGGAGTCTCTTCTCTTTCTTTCCAAGGAGACTGAGGTCTACATTAATGTGACTGAAGTCCCTCTGCAGGGTGCCTCTGCGGCTCCTCACAAAAACTGTATCCCTTTAGAGTGATGTGGACATTTTCTGGGATGTCGGCAGTCTGACTGCTGAGAATGGTCTTTATCCTCACAGTAGATGTGGCAAAGAACGGAAATCAATATATTCTTGAAAAAAGTAAAACCAATATTACTGACTTGGATTGCTTACTTTTTCCTTAGGAGAGGCAGTCACGATTTCTGCCTTAAGAGATTTTTCAGGAAAGAAAGAAGTTAATGTGAAAAATAAGTTGTAGTCACATGAGAAGGATCTGATTGTGGAGGAATAAGTAGAGATATGTGAGATTAGTGCAAGAAAAAAGAAAGAAATAGAATGAACGACAGAATTCTTAAAGAGAATGCTTACAAATTCGTGAAAAAGTTTAACTAATTTTGGTAAGATGCATATATAAACACGTTTATAATAAGTAAATGAGATGGCACAGGGATCAATACTGCTATAAGGTGAGATAAATGCATCCATCATTCATTAGTAATTATTATTCAAGAACCTCTGAACATTAGCATCAGTGTTCATAAAAAGTTGCTATTGGACAAATAAAGAAAGAAATTCTCCTGTGTATCTGCCCACATAGACAAAATCATCAGGAACTCCTAGTTGCTTATGAGTTACTGTTTCATTTATTAGGGAGTACCATACTTTTATTTAATTCATTTTTAGGACAGTAAGAAATGCTGACATTTCTTTAAAACATATCAGTGACAATAAAAGCAAGATCAACTGTTAGGCACAATTTATGTTTAATGATAAAACACAAATTGACTCTCAGACTTCATCAATGAAGAGATTTTATATATATAAAGGGCACTGTTGTATCGCAGGCTCAAAATGATGCTATACCAAAATCATCAGTATAGTAATGGATATCTTCTTCCTATAAATATGTATGAGAGGGGACCCATAAAACCAGAATTTATTTATAAAAAATTGTGTATTTAATCTTATATGTTTAAACTTCAATCACCTTCAAAGTACTCTCCATTTGATGCAATACATCTATCGAGATGGTTTTTCTATGGCTCAAAACAATTTTTGAACTCATTGATTTTGATGCCTTTTAGTGCTTCTGCTGTTTTGTTGTTTTACCTCTTCCACATCAGCAAATTGTTTCCTTTGAAGGACTTTTTCCATCTGGGGGGGAGAAAAGTTGCTAGGGGCATGATCGAGTATATAGGGAAGGTGGCATGGGGGTCACACTATTTTTGGTCAAAAACATCTGAACACTCAGTGTGGCGTGGGCAGGTGTACTTGGAAATGACTCATCATGAAATGGTCAAACATGCTCAAAGAGTCTTCAAAAAGAAAAATTCAATGAAGCCGGACTGCAGCCTCTCATAACAACGCCAGTGAGTACGCTGCTATGGATGGGTCCCTAGAACACTCACCTAGTGGGGGAAGCCTGTACTGCAAGGGGCTCGCCCTCCGGAACGTATGTGGTCTGTCTGGAAAAAATGCAGCCATTGTTTCTATAACAAGAATGGTTTCTGCAATATTGATATAATCTGGCAGCTAAGGAGAGCAAGGACGGGAATGTGCATGCATGAACAATGACAACTTCACTGTACTAGTCGGTGGGGGCAGTGGATGCCCTTGACCAAGCATGTGTATAGTGTGGCCATCACATTTAAAATGATTGAGCAGAGCAACAAATTTGCATCAGATTTTGTGTTAAGTTTGAATATTCCTCCGTGGAAACTATTTGGATGATTCAGCAGGCCACAGCTATGGGCAACTGGTGATTGGCAGCTTCATCATGACAACATGCCCGCTCATGCATCCCATCTCATGCTGAGCTTTTTGGTGAAACGTCAAGTCACGCAGGTGACTCAGCCACACTACAGCCCAGATTTGGAGCCCTGCAACTTCTGGCTCTTCCCAAAACTAAAATCACCTTTGAAAGGGAAGGGATTTCAGGCCACCAATGAGATTCAGGAAAATACGATGGGGCAGTTGATGGCGACTGGGAGAACTGTGTGAGGTCCCAAGTTGCCTACTTTGAAGAGGACTGGGGCATCACTGTCCCGTCTACAATGTTTACTGTATCTTGTATTTTCTTCAGTAAATGTCTCTATTTTTCATATTACATGGCTGCATACCTTCTGGACAGACCTCACAATTCTGTTTTGTTTTTTTTTAGATCACCCCTTGTATGTTCTCTTTGCTAGAAAACATTCAGCTACCCTGATTTTAGCAGAAGTCTTTCTATCAGCTGAACTAGTTTTACTTCCTCAAATCAACCAAAAGAAAAATATGCTTTTCCTTAAAATTTTTCAGATAAGATTAAATAAAAGATTATATTTTTACAGTTGTGATTATGAAGTCATGTTTGCTCATAAAAGGCAGCAGCACCAAATATACAATGGTCTCAGACAACGTTAAGATCTAAAAAATGGTTTGACACATTAGGCTGTCAGTGAGTTATTATCCCCAATCATTCACTAAACTAAACAGCACTGATAACCTCAGTTTTATGTGTACATGGTTTGGCTGTCTCTCATGAATCAAGTTCATTTACTAATTTCTTTTAAAATAAAAAGATGTGTAGCCAATGTATGAATGAATTTCATAATAGATTTTACATCTAGAAATCTCTCTCTTTCCTCCATTATTTGGTTTACGATACTGATTTTATACACAGTCACTATTTCCTAACAATTATGGTAGTATATAAATGTATAATGTACTAGTAAAATGTATTCAGTCCTTGGACTGAAACTGTAACACTAGAAAAAAACTGAATGTTACATTAATATTTTTGAAATGGTAAAAGGTGTCAGATCAGTTCAGGGTAGGAACTGTACTTCTTTTAGAACTAATAATGATTCCACTACTCCACATACTACTATTTTTTTCAGTTATATAAAGGAAAAACCCAATAAGGACACAAAGACAAATAAATAAACAATGTGCTGAAATAAAATCCAAAAGCAGTATATTGTTAATAATGGACCAAAACTAGATGCCATTTATACTTTGTATAAGGTATTTAAACATGATATGAAAAATTATGCCTACATTTTTATAAGGCTGTATTATTTAAAACCAAATAGCTTAAAATACAGAAATGATAGCTTAATCAGTTTTCATTAGCGTACAACTCTAATATTTGATGATACAAAATAAGATACATTTAAAAAATCATTTCTAATTATAGATGGAGAAATCACTTACATCACTTCCTTATTCCTACGTGGCCCTTCAAATGGTCTAAATGGCAGTGATCCAGTAGCTGCATGGTAAAAAGTTACCCCAATGCTCCAAAGATCAACTGTTGCTCCATATTTCTTCTGATGATCTTTTCTCAGCACTGCTCTCTCATACATATCAGGATGCTTAAAAAAGGAAAAAGAAAAAAGAAAAAGAAAACTACTAACTTGTGTTCTATGGTAATACATTACACAAAAACAGGTACTGAATAGTGCCTGGCAATTCTACAATATTTTCCTAGTAATCTGTTTTCCAATCTGAAAAGACTATCTCACATCTTCCTCTCCAAACGTCCAACGCTACCTCATCTGACCCTCAATTTTGATGACTTCACTTTCTACTTCAGTGAGGAAATGGAAGCAATCGGAGGATCAACTCTCCCTTACACCTTTTACTATATAGCAACACACATGAATCTGGGGCTATACTCCAGGTCTACTTTCCACTTAAAATGGAACTGCTCTTAAGATAACTTTTCCATCTGTATTGTGGAGCCAATCATATCATCTTACCAATTCTTTAATTACATCTTTTATTATATGCATCAATTTCTCCCTCTCTATTGGATCATTCCTTTCAGCTTACATAAATGCTTTAATTATCTTCCATTTAAAAAAAACCTTAAATTGACCCCACAACTCCTTCTAGCTATCACCCAATTCTCTGCTTCCCATTAAATCAAAACTTCTCATAATAGCTATCCACACTTATAACTGTCTTACTTCCTCATCTTCCATTCAGGCCTATGACATTAAATATTATCTGTTCTTTAACTCCCAAAATTATCTCTGCCCTGAGCTCTGCATTCATATATCCCACTGTTTCCTCGAATATCTAAAAGGTAGCTCAAACCTAACATCCAAAACAGATTCTTGGTCTTCCCACTCAAATCTGTTTCCTTCTAATCTTTATCCTCTAAGTAAATAGTACCACCATCTACCCAAATGCTCACACCCCAAACCTATTAGGCAACCATGATTCCTTTCTCTCATCACTCACATGCAATCCATCGTATGTAAGGGTAAGTTGTATGGGCTCTGAGATGAAAATTAAATTTTCTAGAATTAATTCAGAGGACTGGCCTGACTGGGTTCACTGGGGATCTAGTGACCCAGACAAATGGCTGGTCTGATGCTAAACACATGCTCTTCAGCAGAAAAGACACTATATTACAGTGTGGAGAACAAATGGATTTTACAGGATATGCTTAGCTTACAGATCTAGACAGAGGTTCTGATGGACATTTAGCTCTGCAAAGAACCACCAGGGATCGCACATGCTTAGCCTCTTGCCATTTGCCTTTATGGAAGTTAAGCACTGGAACTTGAAGATCCTTGGGAGGTAAAGCTCCAAGAGTATACTCTGGACCAAAGTAATAACCCAACGATCCTAAACGAAAACAAGCCTTACGACTCTGTGATATTTTGCCATGTTCCCAGGGACTGGGAACCAATGTAGGTAACACTGTTGGAAGGGTGCTTCTAAAAGATGATGCAGTCTGTGAATCTGACTCCCAAAGGGTCGCTATCCCTGGATTTTCTGGGACTCTTTTGGGAAACATATTTGAATGAGAAATCAAAAGAGGTGGTAAGCGTGAGGAGTTTGAACTGAATGTCCAAACATATGCCTACAAGATATATGGGGCCCGAGTGGTTTTTACTGGTTTTGTGGTGTAACACATAAAGTAACTATTGCCAAAGTGCTAGGTTGACCTTTGACCTAGCAGTTGGTACTTGGTGCACAAATGATGCTGTGAATAGGCCAAGAGCACCTGGATATGCCTGATATCTTCTGGATCATGGGGGTGCCAACCTAGGAAAAGGAGATATAGTGATTCTCGGAGGGGAAAAAAGTTGACGGGGGGGGTACCTCCTCAAAAGATACAACAAGTTGGCATAGTTGGAAAGTATTCCCTAGGGAGTGACTGACAGTGACCTGAGACACATGCTGGTCTGACATGTGTGCCCACTGGTTCTCTCTTGAATGTGCTACTAGGGCTTAGTATACTGGGCACGGGTTTCTGTATCTGGAATAGGAGCATAAGAATAAAGCTACCGCAAAGTTCCCAGATTATATAATTAAGATAGCTGTCACATTAAAAATGGTGGAAGAAAAATTGCTGGCATTTTCTATGGATGTATGTACAAAGGGGAGACAATTTAACATCTGGCCTGGGAATTCCAAAAGTCTTCATTTAAATATGAAAATATTTCTAAATTATTGCACCTCAGGTTATTATTTATCTCATTTTATAACTTCTGGTGCACTGTATGTGGAAATAAGACTGTGCGTAATCTGAAACAGGAAAAGAATTAGAGTAAAACTTCATCCTTGAGTACAGCATGCATTCAGAGTTCATATATTTAATGTTTTGTTCTTCCCATTTTAAGTCTGTTAGAAGCAAAGGCTAAATTGTGGTCCTTGGAGGATACATGAAAAATTTATAGTTGGTAATGGGAAATCAGCCTCAAGAAGGCTGGTACAGGACCACTGCTTGTCTTGGGTATTACAATAACTGAGAAGGACTACAGGTATTTAGTGGGAAGAGATCAGAGATGAGAAACATCCTGCCCAATATGGGACAGTTCTGAAAAACAAGCTTCTCCCATCCTGCATTACTTTTGAATATCTTGCCAGATGATGTCTGTTTATAATGATCTAAATCCATTTTATATATAAACATTAAGTACTTCATAGCTGCAAGAATGCAGCTATGTGTAAATCCACTTTATTTAGTTAAAAACTACAAAGAATTACCCACTACTTCAAAAAATCACATCAGTGACACCACCACCATTTGTGATGTGTGACTCACTAACTCGACATGCAAGTTATCACAGCACTTGCACTGGAAATGATATTATATACAGGTACAAGCTTCTGACAATTTGTTTGGCACTGAAGTGGTTCCTAGACTTCTGTATATTAAATACCTATGATTTTATTATAAATATGTCCCTTTATATTATCATTAAGATATTACCCTATTCTTTTAATTAGGTATTCAGGTTGATTATATTATTTAAGAACTTCATTTCAAGATACTAAAGGGAACATTGCAAAACATTTACTGCATTTAAAAGAGGGTGACCACACAGGGTTGAAACTACTAGCCTGTATGATCAAGGTGGCCTCTGCTTACTTCTCCAATTCCAACTCCTACCACCTGCCCCTTCACTCACTAAATTCCAGCCAAACTGCTATCCTTTCTGTATCTCAAACATCCAGGGTCATTCTTGTTTCAAGGCCTTTGTAGTTGCTGTTCCCTCCGCTTATAATGCTCTTCTCCCAAATCTCTGGCTTGCTTCTTTTAACCATTTAAGTGTCACTTCATTGAGGATTGAAAAGAGGCTCTCCTAGCTATCTTTCTCCTGTTAATCACTTTTATTACCCTATTGTCTTCTCACCACTTCAATTATCTGAATTTATTTTATTTACCTGTTTATATAGTTATTAACTATTTTCCCCACTAGAATAAGGGTTCTATAAGAGCAGGAATCATGTGTCTGGTATATAGCAGGCACTCCATAAATATCTGCTAAATTAACCATAATCCGTTTTAGGTGCTTCTATTAAAAAATGATCAAAATATAACTACAACTTAATTTGGGATTATATATTGATAGGAGAATGATTTAAGACACCTTAATTCATACCAGACTTAGAATAAGCTAAGAGCAAATAGGGTTAGCTAGTCTTTATTCTTACAATAAAATTATAACAGCAAAATCCTATTGGAAAAAAGTCACAGAATCTAAGCCTTTTAAGACAAAATTCAGAGCCAGGAACAATTAGTGATAACTAGAATAATACATATTGTACACTTCCTGATTCTGTGTTAAATGTACTTTCTTTAAGAATATTTTCTTAAAAAAAAAAAAAAGAGTATTTTCTTTTCTCGTTTCTTTTTTAAAAAAAGATTTTAGTTATTTGTAGAGAGAGGGGAAGGGAGGGAGAAAGAGAGGAAGAGAAACATTGATGTAAGAGAGAAACATTCATTGGTTGTCTCTTGTATGTGTCCGCTCTGGGGACCGAACCCACAACCTGGGCATATGCCCCGACCGGGACTCAACCCGTGACTTTTTGCTTTGTGGGACAACACCAAACTGAGCCACACTGGTCAGGGCAAGAGTATTTTTTTAAATGTTCAAATGTTTAACTTCACACAAACATACTTATATAAACCGTTTAAACCAAAGAGCTTTTCTAGAATTTCATGTTAGATTTTCTCAAAGGCATTTAATTTTTTATGTTTCTAAAAATGGTCCTCTCTTTCAATAGCTAGTGTCCCTGGACAGAATATTCTGTTTCAGAATTCTAATGACTTATGCTCCACAGGGATTATGATTGTACCAAGCCTATAATTAGCTATTCCGATCCAAAATAGGGAGCCTTAACCACTTAGATGCTTGTGGAATGAACAGACAGCTTTTTCTTTTACTACAGATCCATAGCATTAGTAAAATCAAAGAATTTAAGAGTGTTATAAAACTTGGAAGTTTTTTAACCAGAAAATGGTACACTCCTTAGAAACAAATATCTATTAATAATTCCCTCATTACACCCCATATTCATTAGAACATAAAATTTAATCTTTGCCATAAAAATTATATAACACACTGTATGGTTAATTGGATGACCAATTACCCATATTTACAATATATCCAGCTTCTTTAAATAACATTATTAGTAATATATGACTTACCAAATATTCCTCTGTGCCATACAAAGAAACAAATTGCTCATCATCTTCTAATTCTCTAGCTGCACCAAAATCTGTGAGTTTGTACACAGACTGTCCGTCTTCCCCTATAACACGCATGATATTTCCTGGCTTGATATCACGGTGCACTATGCCATTCTCTCGGAGATGATTCATTCCACCCACTTCAACAATAAATATAAAACAAAAGAAATAATAATGTAGGTGTCTATTTGTGCATGCCAAATTCATTGATATAATTCATTCATATTCACTCAAGTTTTTTCATCAGTTAGCCCTAAGTCATTTTAATCAAAGACTAGATGCTATTAATATTTTATATCTCATGTTTGAGTCATAAAAAGCTTTAGAATGATAAAGATCAATCTGGTTTAAGGAAGAGTCCAATCTCCCTTAAGTACTATCGAGAAAATGAAAAAAAAAAATGGTCTTAAGTATATGATTTCCTGAATTACTGTTGGTTACATACATGTGGATAATTTGCCTACATTTATGAATACAGATTCCCTGCACAGCAAAAGAAACCATCAACAATATAAAAAGGCAACCAACAGAATGGGAGAAGATATTTGCAAACAATACCTCCAATAAAGAGCTGTAATTCAAAATATATAAAGAACTCATAAAGCTCAACAGCCAAAAAACAATCCGATTAAAAAATGGGCAGAGGACCTGAACACTTTTCTCAAGAAGGCATACAAATGGCTAACAGATCTGTGAAAAGATGCTTAACTTCACTAGCTATAAGGGAAATGCAAATCAAAACTACAATGAGATGCCACCTCATACCTGTCAGAATGGCTGTTATCAATAAGACAAGAAATAATTAAGTGCTGGAGAAAAGGGAGCCCTCATACACTGCTTGTGGGAATGTAAATTATATAGCCACTATGGAAAACAGTATAAAGGTTCTTCGAAAAATTAAGACCAGAGCTACCTTATGACCCAGCAATCCCTCCTCTGGAAATGTGTCCCCAAAATTTGAAAACACTTATTCATAAGGATATATGTACCCCTATGTTCATCGCAGCATTATTCCCCACAGCCAAGACATGGAAACAACCCAAGTGACCTTTGACAGATGATTGGATAAAGCAGTGATACATGCGAGGTCTGTCCAGAAGGTATTCAGCCATGTAACATGAAAAATAGAGACATCTACTGAAGAAAATACAAGTACAAGAAACACTGTACATAGCAAAATGACGCTATAGTCCCCTTCAAAGTAGGCACCTTGGGACCTCACACATTTCTCCCAGTCGCCATCAGTTGCCCCCGTCATATTTTCCTGAATCTCACTGGTTGTCTGAAATCTCTTCCCTTTCAAAGGTGATTTTAGTTTTGGGAAGAGCCAGAAGTTGCAGGGCTCCAAATCTGGGCTGTAGTGAGGTTGAGTCACCTGGGTGATTTGATGTTTCACCAAAAAGCTCTAAATGAGATGCAATGTATGAGCTGGTGTGTTGTCGTCATGAAGTTGCCAATCACCAGTTGACCATAGCTGCGGCTTTCTGAATCATCTATATAGTTTCCATGGAGGAACATTGAGGTTTAACACAAAATCGATGCAGATCTGTAGCTCTACTCAGTCATTTTGAATGTGATGGTCACACTGTACACATGCTCGATCAAGGGCATCCACCGCCCCCACTGACTAGTACAGTGACGCCATCATTATTCATGCATGCACATTCCAGTCCACTCTCCTTGGCTGCCAGGTTACATCAATGTCATGCAAACCATTCTTGTTATATTAAAAATGGCTGAATGTTTCCTGGACAGACCTCATATATACAAAAGAATATTACTCAGGCATAAAAAATGATGAAATACTGCCATTTGTGACAACATGGATGGATCTTGAGAGTATCACAGTAAGTGAAGTAAGTCAAATGGAATAGGACAAGAACCATATGCTGTCACACATAGGTGGGATATAAAACAGAAATTAATGAACAAACTTAGAGACACAGAAAACAGAAGGGTGGTTACCAAAGGGGAAGGGAGGTAAACAGGTTGAAGAGGGTAAGGGGGGTCAAGTATATGGTGACAAACAAAGACTAGACTAGGTGGTGAGCACACCAACAATATACAGATGATGTCCTACAGAACTGTACCTGAAACTTATTTAATGTTATTAGCAAGTTATCCCGATAAATTTTAAAAAATAAAAACAAAGCAAAAAAAATAGAGTCCTAAGAATATCGATCTTTCACTACAGTTTCACATTTCTTTACCTTGGGAAAAAAATTCCACAAAAATGTAAACTGGACTCACTACATAAAACAGTAAAAAGGTAATAGAAAGAGGCACAAAGTATCACGTACGTACCCATAAAAATATATTTCTCATATGCTTTTCTAATAACATCATTTTTTAATAAAGGATAAAGGTGGCTACACTGCTGAAATTAAGCTGTTTGGGCTGACAAGCAGTGTCACTGAATAAGTCTGAAATACTTGACAGCTGATAGATGAATGTCCAAATATAACATATGTAAGTTCAGGGGTATCCATATTTAATAACAAAACTCAGGGTTACCGGTGCACTTAGGAACGCATCAATGTTCTATAACTTCTATATGATTAAACGGGCTGTAACATATACTATTTCTTTCTCATTTTATCCTCAATTAAATGGTCCTCACAGTGCTTGCAGTGTCAAGTTCAAAAACTCCTACTAACCTTATACCTTCTTTATCACTGGGCTTTTCCCATTCCTCAAATATTGATTCATTTCTTTCCAAGAACATATTATTCCTTTTAATTGCCACATTCTTTTTTAAAAAAATAACAGCTTTACTGAGATAAAATTCACACCATAAAATTCATCCTTTTAAAGTATATAACTCAATGGTTTTTAATATAGCCACAGTCTCAGAGTATACAACCATCGCCACTAATTTCAGAACACTTTCATTGTGCCAAAAAGAAATCCCCAAACCATCAGCAGTCACTCCTCAACTCTGCCCTCTCTTCAAACCCCTGGCAGACTAATGCTTTCTGTCTCTACGGATTTGCCTATTCTGGACATTTCATATAAATAAAATCATATAAATATTGTGGCCTTCTGTGTCTGGCTTCCTTCACTTAGCATAATTTTTCAAGGTGCATTATATTACAGCATGTATCACTACTGCATTTCCTTTTATGAACAAATATTCCATTGTATAGATATACCACATTTTGTTTATTCATCAGTTGGTAGACACTTGGTTTGTTTCCATTTTTTAGCTATTATGGAAACTGGGATAGAAGTTTTTGTGTGGACATATTTTTAATTTTTTTAGATAAATACCTAGCAATGGAATTGTTAAGTCACATGGTAATTCTATGTTCAACCTTTCGAGGAACTGCTGGACTGTTCCATTTTACAATTCCACCAGCAGTGTGTGAGGGTCCCAATTTCTCCACATGCCCACTGGTACTTTTTTTTTCATGTTGTCTTTTCAATTTTAGCCATCTCAGTGGATCTGAAGTGGTATTTCTTTGTTGTTTTGATTTTCATTTCCCTAATGACTGATGATCTTTAGCATCTTTTTATGTGCTTATTTGCCTTTTGTATATCACCTTTGGAGAAATGTCTATCAAATCCTTTGCCCATTTTAAAATCAGATTATTTGACTTATTGTTGAGTTGCTGGGATAAAAATTCCTTATCAGATATATAATTTGCAATATTTTCTCTTGATGAAGTCCAGTTTATTTTTTTCTTTTTATACTGTGCTTTTGGTGTCATATCTAAGAAAGCATGGCATAAGGGTCTTTGGTTTTTGAGTGCAAAAAAATTACTTTTAAAGATTCTTATGTCATTAAATTATATATACAAATATACATAAAATCATATAAATAAACATACCCACATCTCGCAAAACAATTAAAAATTCAGACTCTGGTAGTCCATAGGCATTAGATGGCTCTTCTAAAACAGTGTATAAACTCCCGCATGGACAAAATTCCATAATAAGTACTTTATGTCTTGTTGTTGTCTGGAACAAATAAATCACTGATTGGGACTCAATATAAAAGAAAGTTTTTATTATATGACAGTACTTATCTGGTTTCATTTAAATGTGGGATTTGCTATAATGATGAAAGCACTTTGAATTGCTTTACCTGGGACTTATTAAATATTTGTTGACTGTACACATAAAAAATTAACATCTTCTAAATTTCTATTAAAATTGGGTTTGTTTTTGAAGACAATCAAGCCACAGTGAAAGCTGGCTAAAGCTGAATTAGTAAATTACTGCCCCAATATTAGAATAGTTCTTCCAAAATTATCTTTAATTTCTAATACATAGTAGCACATTTAGGACATTAGTTCTTCTAATAAATATCTCTTAGAGCACTTGAAGTTTTTCTCATGAAGAATATTTTTACCTCAAGGAATGAAGTTTTAGGCCTGAAAACAAACAGGTGGCAGGATAGCTAGGTGGTTCCTCTTGCAGCGAGGTTCTAGTCTGCTAATTTGCATCTGAGCTGCTCATTTGTTTTAAACCTTGATTTTAATGTACCATTAATTATAAGGTATATCAATTTAACAACAGCTTTATAGGGAAAAAATATTACCTAACTACACAAACACACTGATTATAAGATACATGCCATTTCAGAAACTTGAAAATATTAAAATGAGTCTTAAAATCCAGTAGTCATCTTCAATTTTTAATCTTCCTTCTTTTATAAATTTTTCCTACATATCTCCAAAGCGCTTTTATAAAATATCTTCAATTTCTCTACTATTGAGTAGCTAAGAGAGAAATTATGTATTTATTCATTATAAAATATTAAAAAATTTTTTTCAATTACAGTTGACATACAATATTTAGTTTAGGTGTACAACTCAGCGATTAGACTTTTATATAACTTACAAAGTGATAACCCCAATAAATCTAGTACCCATCTGACATAATGCATAGTTATTACAATATTATTGACCATATTCCCTATGCTATATTTTCCATCCCCGTAACTATTCTGTAACTACTAATTTGTACTTCTAATTCCTTCATGATATTTTAGCCATTTCCTCAACTGCCCTTTCAACTGGCAAATGCCAAAATGTTCTCCATATCAAGAGAGAAATAATTTTAAAAGAAAAAAAAGTTGCTTTTAAATAATAATACATGCTGATGACAATTTGGGACATACCTCTAATTCTATCATCCAGAGATCATTGTAATAACATTTTGTGTATTTTCTTTCAGTCTTCTATCTATATACCAAGTCACATTATAGATGCCAACACTATTTGTTTTATTATACTATATATACCCAGATCATACTACCCTAACTGGCTGGCTCAGCTGGTTCAAGCGTTTCCTGTACACCATAAGGTTATGGGTTCAATCCCCAGTTAGGGTGTATATGGGAGGCAATCGACTGATGTTTCTCTGTCACACTGATGCTTTCCCTCTCTCTCTATCCCTTCCTCTCTCTCTAAAATCAAGAAACGTATCCTCAGGTGAGGATTTAAAAAATAAAAAATCATACTGTACATGCATTTTAGTTCAGATTTTCTAACATAACTCCACATAAGCATGTTCCCAGGTGATTAAAATTTTGGTAAATATCTTCTTCTTCATTATTGCTTAACTACTATACAATGAATAATTAACTGTAACCAGAAGAGGTTTGGTCTTTGCCCTTGGCTACTCACAAGACCTCTGGGAAGGGCTGGAGAAGAAAGGCCAGCCATGCAGGCAGAATGTGACTGAGCCCCAATAAAAGTTCTGGACATAAAGGTTAAGGTGAGCTTTCAAAGTTGGCAATATTTTGTGCACACTGTCAATTCCAAGCGGGTAATATGTTTCTGAGGACAAGGAAGATTCGTGTTTGAAGCCCTCTCATATGCCGCCCTATGGGCCTTTGGCTAGTTCTAATTTGTATTCTTTTGCTATAATAAAACTTTAGTTGTAACTATAGTGCTTTCCTGACTCCCATGAGTCATTCAATAGTAACAAATTATTAAATCTGAGGATAGCCATGGGAAGTCCCAAATGTGTAGCCAGCTGCTGACGTGAAGGTAGTTCCGGGGACGCCTGACCTTGCAGCTCATGTCTAGATGAGCACAGTTGTGGGGCACTGTTCTCACTGACTGCACAGCTTGCCGAACTCCTTGCAGCTGGTGTCAGAAGTCTCAACAGACTTGGTAGTGTGGGGGGCTAATGTTCTTAACCTTCAGTGTGGCTAACTCTGGGTGACTATCCATCACACGTTCTGACTTATTTAACCACTTTTAAATTATAAACAGGGCAGCAATGACCATTTTTGTGCATAAAACTGTAATTTATATTTCTAATTACTTTTTAAAAAGTAATCACTAAAAATAAAATGACTATCATAAGGAGTATAAACTGTAAAACTGTTTTTCAAAATGTGTGATTTTACTGATTACCCATGTCTAAAGAGATTAAAATAGATTTCTATTTCACTTATTTCTAGATAATTATCCTAGTAATATCCAGCTTTCACTGTTTCCCCCAAAATCAATTCTCTTACAAATGGACTTCATACATTGATCCTTAGATACCTAAGATTTTATTCTTTCACAAAATCACCTTTCTATTGTTTGACTTTCTCCTTGCTCCTTTTAGAATTATGTCAATTTAACTTAATTTCTTTCTTTTTTAAAAATAATACTGGTAACCATATTCTATACTTTTACTTTTTATACTACTTTTTCTGATTCCATAATTCAGTTCTACTGTTATAGCTATTTAACCATCTTTGAGACTAGAATATTTACTTGTATGAGCTCTGTCACCATTTAAAAAAAAATCAAGTTTATAAAACACTTAGATTATTTTTCCTAAATTATCATAACTACAATAAACATGACAAGATTAACTAAAACTTGACTACTTACCTCCTCTTCAATAGCAAATAACTTGACAATATTTTTGTGATTGAGTTTTTTTAACACTTCAAATTCTCTCATTTGAACATCTACTGGACGAAGGAAGCTTATGTTATTAAATACTTTGATGGCAAATAAGTCACCAGTTTTCTAAAAAAAAAAAAAAGAGGGAGGAAGCTTTTATTTATTTGTAATATTATAAAGAAGATAAAAAGGTACCATTATAACCAGCTACAGTAGAATCAGACGCACAGAAACATGGAACAGACTGACAGCTGTAAGAGGGGAGAAGGAGGTGGGGACTAGCTGAAAGAATGTGAAGGGATTAGTCAAAGGACATAGGGCATGACCCTTGAACATAGACAACGGCCTAGGGGTGGGGTGCTAGGTGGAAGGGTGAAAAGGGAAATTCTGGGAAACTGTCTCAAAATTGGGACAACTATAATAGCATAAACAATAAGAACAAAACTAGCTACAGCAAACATGAATATTTTAAGCAAAGGTAACTTATATTAGGGCTCCTGATGTTGTTTTAAAGCTAAAAATAAGTCAATCAACTGCTCTACATTTCTTTCAAATTGTATTCTTTGGAATACGCAGAAAAGACTATTTTCTTTCATATTATAAGGCTTTCGTTATGATACATGTGATAAAGACAGGCATTTACATGTCAGAAAATAAGAGCTCTAATAGTACCAAATGTGAAAGTACACTTTAGATAAGAAACAGAAAGTGAAACTCAAAAGAGTTTTTCCAGGACCTAATACTTTTAAACTAATCATACCAGGAAAAGAGACTAAAAACCATAGTCCACATGTGAAATTTTTAGTAACAACATTAAAATAATACAATTACCTTTTAAGAACTATTCCCTAGCTGGCATAATGTGTATTTGCTCATGTGTGTGTGGAGGCAGGAGTTGGAGAGTACAGTTAAAGTAGACTATCCTCACTGGATTGCACCACTGTTGCCTTGGGTTAGCCTTCTGCAATTTCACCTATGAGTAGGGAAGATTGTTGCTTCACAGACCATGTCTACAAGATCAAAGACATTTCCTTTTCATGCTTATGCCACACCCCCACTCTCCTCCTCAAGGCATACTGTAGTAGATCACACACAGAATTACAATGCACAGCTCTGGCTGGGAGGGACTCTTAGAGGTACAAAATACATGCTGAATTTCAGGTAAACATTATATTCTCATGTTCTTCATATTAACCTCACTTTAAGGCTCTCTTCCAGCTGCTCTCACCTCCTTCCACTCACTCTAATCTGCAAGCCTCTCCTTCGTGGCCAGTCCAGATTTCTTTGAGTTTAATATTACTTTCTCCATAATCGAAGGTTGAACTTCCCTGGAGCGAGTGGAATGATCATTTCCTCTTTGACGCTGGGGTTCAAGCACCTCCGCCTAAAGGTACTTCATGGCTCTCTTTCTGTGGCGATCTCTGTGTTGTTCCTGCTTTGAAGCCCTTTCTACAGCTTTCTACAGTTCTTCACTGACAGCCATCACGCTCCACCCCTCACCTCAGAACTTACAATTTTAGATCTTAGAACTGTTTAACTCCTTCATGGTCTTACTCTTCAAGATCACTTTTTGGAGACCACCATTGATGTGATGTGATGAGACCTCCGTCTCTCCCTCCTCCTCACCAGATACACATATATGTATTCTTTTCAGAGGAAAAATGGCCATTGACCATTTTCAGGCAATATGAAAACTGAACAACTGAAATATATGTAGGTCAATTTCACTGTTTTTCCATTTGTTCAGCCAGGGTAAGCACATTGCCAAATGTACACCATCCAACAAAGCAGTGATTTTCAACCTTTTTCATCTGACTGGACAGAAAATGTAATCACTAAAATTCTGTGCCACACCAAAAAGTATATTTTTTGCCAATATGACAATTAAAAAAAAAAAAAGGTGTAATTTTGATTCATTCACACTGGATGGCTATTGTTCTGTTGGCTGTTGTCATTTTTCCATTTGACAATCTAAGGGAAAAGAAGTCAGTGCCCCTAACTGAACAGTCACCTATTGCATGTTTTAAAAATTCTTGCAGCACACCAGTTGAAAATTGCTGCAACAGAGAGATTTTTCTTGAGGATACTTGTCTTACACTTGTCTTAAATTTAGTCTAAGATTAGGTGAATCCTAACAGACATGAGCAGGGAAAATAATACAATGTTGCAATGTACCCGCTATGATCAAGGCCAGTATCTTCCAAATTTCTGTAGTCTATATTATACCTGTGATATTACCGGAATATGTGTGAGAACATAACACTTTTCCTTTTATTCAACTGCATAAATCGTTTGCTGTCCCTAAGTCGAAAATATGCAAATAATTAGATATCTACCTGTATATATATATACAGTAAATTCTCATTTAACATCATCTATGATTCTGTGACTTTAAGTGAAACAATGTATAATCAAGCCAATTTTACCAAAGGCTAATTGTTATAAACAACAGTTAAGTAATTTCCTGTAGAATCTCATCAACATTGTAACGTAATGACCTTGAACAAAATCCACATTATTCAAGATTTTTCTGTATACACACGTGCAGATTAACACATCCTTCCTACGACTCTCTTCCCTTTAACTTCACCATGGTTATCACATATACATATTCCCACCCATGTACATTAGTGGCTAAAAGCAACTGGATGAAAAAGAGACAGATTAGGAAGGTAATATAGCTTGAATAATAAATAGTAAATTCAGGGACCTGATCATTCGAACTAATAACATAAATGAATTTAGCTACAAAAATATGGTTAAAATCCTTAAACAATTAATAAGGACAGGTAGAATTTTTGGGGTATAGTCCTAACCCCTTGAAATTGATGTCATTGAGAGTAAACATGGTTTCTTAAAATGCATCCCTGGGAAGATTAGGGACTGAATACTAAACTGGCTCTTAGCAATCTTTTAAGGCAATTCTTATGCCTCTCAAATCCTTTTTTTAGGCTTTCAAACTATACTGGATAAAGTACATTTTTGTTTCCTTTGAAGAATTTTAGGTTGTCTTAGTCTAATCTCTCCTCATTTATTCATCCTTTCATTCGGCATTTACAGATTGTCTACTATGTGTAGGCTCTTACATGAAGGACACTGAGTATCTAATCTAAGTAAGGAAAGAAGACTGGAATATAAGAAATATTTTCTAGTGCCAAGCAATCTCTACCACTTGATCAATTTTCCATTTACGTCCCTTCCAATGTCACCTTGCTGCTACCCCCGAAATCTTTGTAGGCAGGAAATGCACGTTATTTGTATTTATAGCCATTAGGTCCACCACAGTGTCTGACATATCAAGCGATTATTCAAGTCGGTTAAGTTAATTTGGCTCACAGGAAGAGAGTCAGGTGTGTTCTCAACACTAAATCCAGTGTTGCCATTTGTTTTCTCTTTTTGGCACAAGGTATAAAACAAAAACAATTCCTAGGAAAGAAATATCTACAGTTGGTCAAAATGAATTTCATCAAGGAAGGAGAGAACACAATGAATTTGATTGAGAACCCAGAACCTGTGGATGATTCTGGAGTTACAGAGAAAAAAGTTAAGTGTCCCCGTGACACTTCTGATTCATTCTCTACAGCCATAAAGGATGTTTTGAGTCATATTCTCTCCCTAGGAGAGGAAACAGACCCTTGAATATGAATGTTTATCTCACTGTCACTGACAGAACTGACTGACTGATAATCTCAAGGCTACAGGAATATATGAGGAAATTCCTCCTTACTAAAATGTGTAAAGCTCCTGTTTCTAAAAATAAGAATTTACGAGGCTCTAAACATCATTTACTCAAAACAAATTCATAGTGCTGAAAAATTAGTTGAAGATTATTTGTATTATGAAAGGATTTTTAACTCCATTATTCTTTCAGCTCCTTTCTTAGAACAGAAACTTTAATGATCTTAAATGTCTTTGTTTTAAATTATTTAAATTATCTTTGATTTTATTCTCCAATATAAAATCTAACAGGGTTTTGTTTTTTTTTTGGTTCTTGAAGTGCCTCTGGGATTAGCCCTTTTATTTTATTCTCCCTTCCACTAAAAACTTCTAATTACTTCATACAAAGACAGGGTCTTTTAAACCTGGGCTCCCTGTTGACAATCTCATTTTACTATAATCTATCTTATAGGATGTTATTTCACTGGGGGCATGAAGCCTTAGTACAGCATATCAGAATGTCTGTGGGTTCTCCTTCAAATTAAAGATCCGCCTCCCCCTAATGCACCATTCCATATACCTGCCACACTGCACTTCTGTTAGTGAGATCACTCATAACCAGCCACAGGAGGGCTAGGTTGGGGAAAGAATCAAAAGGCACAACACATCTGCCCTAGTCCCCTTTTTCAACCGAACTCCTGTTTTTCTCTGTCACCACGGAATAGATAACACTGCCTCTGACATAAGCTGTACCTTCAAAAAACCCACAAAAACAGGTACTCTTTAGAGTACCTATTATAAAAAACATCAAGTCTCGTAATTTACTACAAGCGTGCTTCTAGGAAGAATCATATAAAATGTTTAAAAGTACAATTTTCTCTGTACTAACCTTATGCCTTCCACGAAAGACATTTGCAGTAGCTCCTTGGCCTAAAATATCAGATAAAAGCCACAGATGATTGGAAGTGCTCTGCATCCTGGCTTGGTCAGGTGATCCTCTTTGTTATGCTAAGAGAAAAGAAAAAATTTGCATGTTTGTTTTAAGGAACTAATACATTTTAGAGATCAATGTTAGCTACTTTTAGTCTCAAGTAAGAGCAACCATTTTTTTTATAAAACTGAGGAATATAAAAAGTCTGAAGTAAAAAAACCTAAGCTTCCAGCTATATTAAATGCTGTGTGGGCTCTGAATAACATCAATCAAAAATATCTTATATATTCAAGTTAATTTACTTATCGAAAGGCTGAAAAAAAAACTATTTCCCTCCTAGTTTTATCTGTTTCAATGACAGTAATACTGGCCACCGCTTCAAATGTTTTGAAAAATTAATCAATGATGAATTATATTTAAAGTGTTTCCAAATAAAGTAATAATGTAGAATGTAACAGGATATAATAAAAATTATTTTGTTTCCTTCCAGGGCAGGGCAATACTAAGGAAAACAACTGCTGCCACTGCATAACACTTCCATAACTTAAAATTTTATCTACACAGAGCCTGACAATTACAATGGAAAGGAGCAAAGAATTATGCCTGAAAGAATACTAAGCCTTCTGAAATTAATTTAAGGACAGTTTCTCCAACCTCCAAGTATATAAATATGTACAGACATGCCAAATGCATATTACTAAGTCTTAATAATAAGCAAGGGGAAGCTATGCATGTGCTGGAGCAGGAAGTATATGGAAAATCTCTGTTCCTTCTGCTCAATTTTGCTGACAACTTAAAACTGCTCTAAACAGTAAAGTTTATTTTGTTTTAAAGCATCACCCCATTTAATACTGCCCTTTAATACTGCAAAGCTATATAATACAAAAAATACTTGAGTTCCAGGTTGGAATAAAAACAAGATATGCTAAATAGTATAATACACACTAGTCTTATCAAGCCACCTTAAACCTGCTGTGATGTCAGATCAAAACAGAGCTTAATAGTCCTTTGTAGTAAGTTAGAACAGACTAGGTTGTCAGTGATGAATTGACTGCCACTATTCCAAGTAGAATCAGGAATTTAAAGAATGACCACGGGTCTAAATTTCAGTAATTTTGATATACTAAGACATGTTTATGTAATTCTACCAGGCATCTAATTCAGATAAGGAAATTCATACACGAATTTATTGGAAATAAGCAATAAAAATAAAATTTGCTTCTCATAAATAAGAAATACACATTTGTAGGCTACTGAGATAATAATTGTGAACTCCTCAAATATTCTTCAGTAATGAAAAACCTTCCCTAGGTAACTTTGTTGTTTGAGATAACTGTAAATGGCAAAGAGTGTCACAGGTACCTATTTGTACCCAGTGGATAATATAAAACACATTTTTCAGCTAAAATGTCTGCTCTCTGTATGCAGATACAAACCTACAGTCTTACACTGATCTGGGAAAATGTCTTTTGAAACTACCTCCCCCAAACCCCCAATAACAGCATGCTAAAACATGACTCAGCACGGGCGCAGGTCCTTGCAATATACGTCTTCCAAAATTCTGACTCAGTAGAGGCAGGCACTCAACAAGTATGTTACTGCTGACCATGCCCCAAGTCCACTTCCTTATACTATCCAAAACGAAAGTTACCATTTGTTCATAAAGGAAGAGGCAGATAAAAAAAGTTTCCGGATTTCCACACTCTACTACTATGTGAGCCATTTGTTAAACAGGTATTATTATTTTCAGCGTTCTTGAGTGACAAAGGTCGGTCTTTGGTTATGCGTTTGACAATTCCGGGGTAAAACTTCGTTTGAGGCCACTTACTGAAAACACCTGGGAAGCGGATTGTAAAACAAACCTACAATCCATTTCCCCATAGGAAACGTTTTGGAAACTTCTATTACCCATTACGTGTATGTATATTAAAAACGTCTTCAGCTTCTAGCTTCCCGTGAGCCATCCCCCTCTGGTTATCATCACTAAAACCTTAATGAAAGGTCTTTTTTATCTGAAAAAAAAAAATCGATCTACTCAAAAGCTGCGATCTTGCCCTGGCTGGGTAGCTCCTTGGTTGGAGCATGCTCCCCATAACCAAGGTTGCGAGCTGATTCCGGTCAGGACACAAAGAAGCAATCAAAGGATGCATAAACAAATGGAACAATGAATCCATGTTTCTCCCCACCTCTCTAAAATCAATAAATAAGAATCAATAAGTAAAAACGGCCGATTTTGTCAACGCTCGTAAGCTGGGGGTACAAACCGGCCAATCTAACTGCCAGGGAAAGGGGCACAGCGTCTCTCCCGGGCGGCCAGGGCCCAGACTCGGTCGCCAACACATCCTTTCTTCGTGCCCAACGTCGCCAGACCCGGGAGGGCCCTCTCAGAGGGCCCGGAGTCGAGAGGGAAGGGACAGGCCCCGCGCGACCATCCCACCCGCCTTCGGACGCCCCAGACACCTGGGGGGCCGGGTATCTGCCCGGCCAACCTGCGCGGAGGGCTCGGCCTCGGGTCATGCGGGGCTTCTGGGGTCGCTCGCCCCGCCCCCGCTCTGACTCAGCATCCCAGTTTCCCACAGAGGCGGGCGCGCTCCGCGGGCGCCCGTGCAGGGCTCCGTGGCCTCTGCCCCACGCGACTTCCAACCCTCCGCCCGCATCGGCCCCACTCACCGCGCTGTGTAGCCTCCACACGGCCGCCAGCTGGCTCCCGCGGACTCGTTGCGCCTCAGGACACTTCCGGCTTCCCGATCCCTGTTCGAGAGCCACGTGACCGACGGCCGGCGCGCGCGGATGCGCGTGCGCACGCCCAAGGGT
Organism: Mormoops blainvillei; assembly: GCA_004026545.1. Taxonomy (NCBI): domain Eukaryota; kingdom Metazoa; phylum Chordata; class Mammalia; order Chiroptera; family Mormoopidae; genus Mormoops; species Mormoops blainvillei. Next base: position 75,808 of record PVJD01004033.1, on the reverse strand, counting down.
ACGATCCCGGACTCCGCTCCCGAAGACCCTGCGGCTATGGGCTAGCTTACGCTCCGTAGCGAGCGGCGGGAAGGTGGGGGTGTCCGGAGTCAAACCTGGTCTACTTCCTCCCCTCCGCGCTCCCCCGCAGCCCCCCTTACTGTGAGGGTGAAGCCAGGGAGCCCTGGCCAATGAGCACAATGCTCCAGGTACTCGCAACTGCAAGTCCCGCCGAGTCCCGGAGAGCCAAAGTGCGGAGGGTGGCGATCGTGGGGAGGACAGCGTGGAACTCGTTTTAACGATCAAATCACAGGCGTGCTAAATGCTGGACACGTGAGGTGCTATCACTGGGGAATATCATAGTCTGAAGCGACAGATTTGTATCCGTTTTAAAGCCCACGTTTGCTGCAGTGGAGCTGGATTATCGCTTATACTAACCCGTAAAAGTCTTAATGTAAATAAACTCGCTTAATTCCCTCTTATGAGCGGTATTTTTGGAAAACGACAGTAATGGACAGATTAAGGGTTAAAATGAGGTCCAGCAATATTCTTGCCGCCAAGACCTTAGGCAGCTAGCCATCTAGAGTGATTCTTTTTGCCCACTGGCAGCACTGCAGCCTTCGCAACACAAGGAGGCCACAGACTGCTGCTGATATGGAGCCTCCCGGATGAGAACTACAGCACCCCGCAATGAAGCGGGAAACCATGGCTGAGTGGTTACGAGCAGAGGCTTTTGAAGGAACAGACCTGGGGTTGCTGTTCCAGCTCTCCCTGCCCTGCCAAATACTGAACTTCAAACAAGTTTTTCTGTTGTTTTGTCTTTTACTTGAGTCTGGTATATGCACAATGGCGGTAACAAAAGCCCACTGTAATGCATTGTTACAAAGGAAGTTACTTTATTAGACTTTTAAACAATGTTTAAGTGATGGAATCATTCTAACAACAAACAAATCTGCTCACTGCTTAAAATTCCAACCAGTTTTCCCATGTCTAACGCCAAGGTCCTGTCCAAGTTCCTTACCACAGTAAAGCCCACAGCTCGAAGTTTATGGGAGAAGTGATTAGCTGAGCCCAAGGCATTTATTTACAGATTTTTCACATAATAATGGATACACATTGAAATACCAGTGTTTTCTTAAAGGTCAAGCCACTTGTGAACCAATCCGAGTTAGCACTTAAGATTTAAATAACTTGCTAGGCACAGAACTAAACCAGGCATCATAAAACCCTGGTGGTTACAGTCAAGTCACACATCCCTAAGGTTTTTTTGCCTCAATGTTATCTCACCTGATAACAGTTGAGATTCACCCTGTGACAATTATTTGGGTGATTGCTTTAGGAACTAAGTACAATACAAATAATGTAATTCATGATGGAACACTTTCCTAATTGCTACGGCACTCCCTAAGTGCTCTGGGCAACTTCAGGGAATGAAGATAGAAATTATACATGATCACATAACACAAAGTTTAATTTCTATTACACTGTTAATTTCCACGTCTTGATTGCGCTTAGCTCTGAACACATGTGAATCTTTTGAAGGGCTTTAAAGAGCCGGGGGAAAAGGAGCAGGTGTCTCCTTTACATATGTAGAACTAACAGCACAGTAATCATAGCAACTATCAAGCTCTCACGTGCAGGACTTATAATAAGCTCTTCTCATGTTTAACTTTTTATATTCTTAGTTATGAGGTAGCTAGCATTATTTCTCCCATTTTGCAGATGGAGAAACTATGGAGGGAGAAGTTCACTTGCTTAAGGTTCCAAAACCAGATACTGGCGGAACTGTTATTTGAACCTACTTAATCAGGATCCTGAGCCTGTGCTCTGGACCACTATGCTATGCTACTCATTAGTATACTTTGGGCAATTAGTACTATTGCAATAGGTGTAATTATCTCCCCCACAGTACAGGGGAACTTATCAACAAAACACTCAGCTTTCACTCATCTATTTTTAAAAACATTGTTATCGAAGTTTTACATTCCACTGATCTAGTTTTACAATTAACTGTCAACTTAGTTTAATACCTTTATTCTATGATGTAAGGAAAATGTTTAAAATCTCTTCTGGAATTAACCCCAGAAAAAGATTTATGTGCACAATTATTTTGTATTGGTTTTTAAAAATATTTTATTTATTTTTAGAGAGAGGAGGAGGGAGGGAGAAAGAGGGACAGATATGTACACAATTTAGAATACAATTTCAGAAAGTTTATACACCCCTGAAGCCCATCCATGAAACCCCTAGGGGTCATATTGGCCAAAGGTTAAAAAAAAACCCCACCCAATACTCCCCTTACATTTTACTTAGACTTTTAGAATTTACACTTAAATGACTATAGTAATTCTGCTACTCAGTGTTGTCCCTCTTAATTTTCCAATACTACTGATACTATCGTCTTTCCTCTTGCTTTCTTGTAGTCATGAATAAAAATGGGAGAAGACAGGAAGGTCTTTTAGTAACTAAATAGGCAGCAACTACTTTAAACACCATAAACACATAGGTATATTGTGCCCTACGTATATCCAATAAAAGAGGTAGAAAAAAATTGGGTTTTTAATTCTATCAACAGATTCACACAGGCTTTTTCTAGGCCATTTAAAAAAGATTCTAGTTAACAGAACTAAGTTGCACATAATGCTTTTAGGAGCATAATAAAATTAAATAAATCATCTGTCAGCTTTTATGTGCAATCCTTTAAATGGGAAATTAGGGAGAGGTAAGACAAAAAAATAAGGCTAAAGTATTTATAATAATTCCAAAAAAGACTTGGTAAATTCACTATGTAAAATTTATTTTATTTTATTTTTTTATAAAAAAATGTGTAACACTGGCACCTACTCTTAAATCAGTCAATTTATGAAGCCATTCTCTTTCGTAGAATACATATTGGCATCAAAACATTTTAATGGCTATCTACAAAAAAGTAGTTTTGATCTTTGTAGTTCCCCCATAGTTTGAGTCTGCACACATAAAAGAAAAATTAAATTCCCCAACATTTTATATTCATTTAGCAATTTTAAAAAAGTACACTGTTTTCCTGCTGTGGTCTTTAAAAGAACTTAAAAGTTTCAAATAAAAATAAAAGGTACTAGGATAACTCTGCTGAATCTTTTAACGGCATTTTTACATAAAACAATTTGAATTGGCACGCAAGCCGCTTCTCTTGTTGTCACATACCTGTATTTAGAGAAAATTACACACATTTTACAGAAAAATCCCAATACACATACATACTGCAATAAGCTCAAAGCAACGGTAAAAAGAGCAGTGTGAATGGCACACTAAAACTGCTTCTTTATAAATTATTAATGGAATTTCTGATCATAAATCCTGATTATGAAGTAGGCACAGGGAGATCCAGTTCTTAGGGCTTTGCTCTCTGGAAGAACATCTGCAAATAAAGTATTAGTACAGTCAGTACTGATGTCTGAAGATACCACCTTTCACTTGAAGAATGGCTCTGAGTTACTGAGTGCTAGCTACTCTTGTAAAACTCAGTAGATATTTAAAACATTTCACATCATAAATCCACACATTAATACAAGTTAAGGGCTTTCTCTTTTGGCCAATTTGATAAATCTAGAGATAACTTATGTTAACAATACTCAGTTGAGAAACTCGTAAAAATATGGTAATACTGCAAAGGCTATGAGATTCAAGTGGTCAGAGGAAAACACGCTCTGGACTAGCACTACTGTCAAAGTTAACGCCGAGAAATTCAATTCTAAGGAATAAAAAAGTCAAGGCTACAGAGAGCAGTTGTTACCCCTTAAGGAATTAACTGTTTGATATAAAAAAATACTTTCAGCATTTGAGCCTATGAACAAGTAGGCAGGAGGCTGCGTGAGGCCCTAGTCCGGTGTTACATACTATAGGCCACAGTTAGGTACATGTTAAGAGAGCACTGGAAAGAATAAATTGTAGGCAGCAGGCTCATTAAGGATAAGAGCTGTATTGATCCCTGTGTCCTTAGCACTAACAGATCAGGCATTCATTTAAGAACACATAATCTATTGACTAAGTGGAGAGAAAATGGTCACTATGTGAGAAAAAGAAAGCCTTATAAGGAGGTCGTGCTTCAGGTAAGCCTATAAGAATGGGCAGAATTCATAAAGGACCAGGGGTAGCAATAAGGCAGAATTTCTGAAGAACAGCAAGAATGGTAAAGACCATTCCTGCAAGAGAAATCAGTGATCAGGGTTTAAAAAGAAAAAAAAACCCTGAATGCCAAACTAAGAAATGTGAACTTGTTTTTAGTCAACAACAGGCTTATGAAAATGAGAGGCGGGGGAAAGAATTTCAGAGGACTGTTCAATGTTTTCAAATAGACCTGCTTGGCTAGAACAGGATCAGTGAGATAACAAACAAGCCTATACCAAAGACAGAAAGGAAGAGACAGCAACAGAGTGAGGAGGAAGAATTAGCAAGATCTGAGGACTGGTCAGGTATGAAGAGAGTAGGCATTAAAAGAAGGAGCTTCATTTTTTCAAATTATCATTGACTTAATGCTATCAATGTAGAGAAGCTGGGCTTTGGAGAAAGACTTTTAAAAATGCTGCTTGGATAACTTTGTTTGGAGCATAAGCCTGCTACAATGTACATAGATCTGCTGTTACAGATACCTCTCATAGAGAGTTACAATTTTTTTTTGAGTCCTTTAATGCAGTCTAATTGGTGAGTTATTTAACAGGTTACTGTCATGCAGGCTTCACTTTTATGGGGAAATGGGAATAGGAGAGTTTGCCATGTTAGTTACATAAACAGTGACTCTCAACATTCTTCTCACAAAGTCTTTTGTCAGTGTAAACTGACAAACTACCACTACTGGGGAAAAAACTGACAACTGAAAAAGAGATTAGAACCCAAGTCAAAGTACAGCACACTAATTTACTCAGCAAAGCCCCTTGACTTACAACTTCTACTGAGTGTCCTGGGCAAAAGTGCCAGGCAGCCATTCATTAAATTCCCCAGTACCAAGACATTTAGCACAGTGCTTTGTCCTTAGATTTGCTGAATGAAAGTAATAAATAAAAACAAAGAACAGTTCCTCATCCTGTCACACTGTAATTTTATTTCCAGTGCACGAGCTCCTTGTGGGAAGGGAAAGTCATTCATATTGGCATCTGCTGCCGGTGCATGGTACCTGTTACATGAAAAGCAGTCAGGGAGTACCGAACGACTGACTCCTTAGGTGAAAGCAAGATGGTGCTGTCTCAAAAATTTAATTATAAATATAATACCAAATAAACATTTGGTACTTCTTCAAAGTTGGAGGGTTTTAAAAAATTCAGTGATTATACAAATGTATAAAGAGCCTTGCTGGTCAAATATGAGGACTCTGCTTTTTGTCTGTTTTGCAATTCAAAGTTTCAAGACAGGACACAACCAAGTAACTCATATTACTGTTTCTATATTTTTCAACCCAATATGGGCAACTGTTCTTAAGCATTACTTGTTCTCCCAATGCTGTAGTTCCGTTTTCATTAAATGCTCAGGTACATACACATTCACTGTTTTTAACTATGATTGTTCACTTGAAAGGGGTTTTTCACAGGAAGACTCTGAAGTATAACATCTATAACTACAGATTCTTAGAAGCAGGTTTTAGAGCAAAGAGATCTCAAAATAACAGTTGGTCAAACTACAGTATGATGTAGTATCCTGTAATATATATTGTCTCTTGGCTCTGAAACATTACCTAGTTACATGAAGATAGGTAAGTTTCCCAAATACTTACCTTTAAGTAGTTTTTAAAAACTTTAGCATCAGGTTGCTGAAGTGCTTGACAAAACTCCTATGGGGCCAGAAGGAGAGGAAAGAAGAAAATGAATCTGTTTGCATAAAATTCATAATTCACATTCATAGCATTGTTTTAAAATTGTGATAAAAACATAAAATTGACCATCTTCACCATTTTTATGTGTACAGTACAGCAGTGTTAACTATATGCACACTGTTGTGCAACAGACATCTAGAAGTTTTTCATCTTGCAAAACTGAAATTAAACCCACTGAACAATTCTTTTCCCTCTCCCCAAACCCCAACCTCTGGCAACCACTAATCTACTCTGTTTTTAAGAGTATGACTACTTTAGATACTTCATAGAAGTGGAATTTTATAGTATTTGTCTTTTTGTGACTGGCTTTTTCATTTAGCATAATGATCTCAAGATTCATCCTAGCTGTAGCATATAACAGGATTTCCCTTTTTTAAAGCTGAGTAATATTCCACTGTGTGTATACCACATTCTATTATCCAGTTAACTGTCAACGTACATTTGCATTGCTTCAAATCGTTACTATTCGTAATTTATCAAAATTAACCTGAACAATTCCTCACCACAAAAGGTCATACAGTATTCTCAGATCTAATACCTGTCAGACAGGCTGCTTTCACTTTTGAGAACAAGGCTCTCCCTGACAAGGCTGATTCATGTCTAAGGAAAAAACTACATTACTATGGCTGTTCTCACCTAGGAGGTAACTGAGCAAAGCCAGACCAAACGAAAAAAAGTCTCTCCAAGAGAAACCTGCAAAACACGTTGTCAGAAGGCATCTGAAAAAGGGACAACTGGGGTGCCCTATCTTTCATAATCAAATGATCAGACAAATATAATTTTGCTTCATTTTGCAATCTGGGAGAATATTGGCTATTCAAAATCAAATTACATTTCTATTTTGATTAAGATCACATGAGTAGTTAGTAATTCACTGTTTTCATAAAGTATTAGCTTATAACTGAAAAAATTCATTAATATCTCAAGTTAAAGATGATGTGTCATAAGAGACCATAAATTCACTAAAAATGAGTTTTACGTTACTCATATTTATGAGAGCTACCTCACTTTTCATTCAGTTTTTCAATGCCTCTTGTAAAAGAGCATTATAAATCACCCTCTTATAAAAAAGCACTGTAAATCACTGTTGATGAGAAACAATTCTTAGAATCTACACAAGAGATTCTAACTCTAGTGTTTTCTTTTTTTAAAGATTTCATTTATTTATTTTTAGAGAGAGGGGAAGGGAGGAAGAGATGGAGAGAAACATCGATCCGAGAGAGAAACATTGATCCACTGACTCTGATATTTGCCCCAACCAGGGATCAAACCTGCAACCCAGGCATGTGCCCTGACCAAGAATTGAACCAGCTATCTTTTGCTTTGCAGGACATCCCCCAACCGGTTGAGCCATACTGGTCAGGGCTCTAACTCTAGTTTTAATCAAAACTTTAATACCTCATTAAATCTATGTGTTGTCAAGAAGTCTGGATAACTATATGCCAAGAAAATAACTAAATGCCATTAAAAAATGACTTTGTAATAGTGCGAAAGTGATATAGTTTTTCAGCCTCTTACCTCAAAACAAATTTACAAATTGAGCATTGATAAGCTTGGCACATATAAAATGAACTACTTCGCACAAACCTTCAGAAAAGATCCGTGTGTGCCATGGTCCCCTTTGGCAGTCTGGGGGAGCCTACTAAATCCCTTTTAGTACGTTTTAACACATGGGATTACAAAGGAAACTAGTAATGAATTATGGTTATCAAAAAAATTTTGACATGAGGTAGAATTAGATTTAGAGACTCAGGTCTAGTGGCATATCCTAACTTGTAATTTCAAAATATTAATGAGTATAAACAATATCTGAGGTCTTTGGAAGAACCAGTGTCATACAAAAATATCTGTGATTTCTATTGGTGACAAAGTCGCAGCAATGTGAATACTACTGTGATTTGTCACCTACGCAATGATAGGAAATTAAATTTCTGTTAAAGTTTAGTAAAAATAAAAATACAATTTTTCCCATTCATTTTCACAAACCTTCTGAAGTCCAGACACAGCAAAACATCAAGGTGAATGCAGTTTGGCGTTCCCGAATCAAAATATAGATTGCACTACAGTCATATTTCTTTAATTAAGAGGAAAATCTGCTAGGACAGCTCTTACCTGAATTATCTCTGGAGCTACTTGCAAGGAAGGCAGGTATTCTTGTTGAAGATACTGAACACATTCTGGGCCCTAAAAATGAAAAGATGATTAAATCAAATTATTCCTTGACATTAATAAATCTTCAAAAGAAACTGGAACAATGTATGTATACTTGAAACACACTAAGGTGTTGTGATTAAGAACACAGGCTCTGAAACCAGACTCCTTTGTTTTGAAGCCTGGCTCTGGCAAATTTCTGGGAACTTGGGCAAGTTACGTAACTTCTTTGAGCCTCAGTTTCTCCTTCTAACAAATGGAGTTATTGTGAGGATTGGATGAGTTAAGAAATGTAAAGCTTTAGTATTTACTGCATGTTAACATTACTTATTGTGTTATGTAGTGCTAAATATTAAACAAATATTCTAGATGCAGGAGGTCACAATGCCAGAGCCTTCCATGCACTGAAAGGACTGGAAAGAGAAGTGCACCTGTTCAATCCACCACTGGGTAGACTGCAGGGTGTCTGTGGGTACATGAGGCCTCTCGGTCATGCCAGAGTAATGCCTGTCTTTAGAAACTAAAATACAAGCAAGAAATAACAAAATGATACACCAGGAGGTAACAGCGATAAAAACACACCTTCCTTTTTCTGCTCACAATCTAGTAGCCAGGTGAGGAAACCAGGACCCAGAAAGACAGGATTATTTGTCCAGTCTGTTGCTGATTAAATGTGTGCTAAAAAGCAGTCACCTGATTCCTAAAACCATTGCTCTTTATTGCCATCTTTCATACTTCTAGATGCTAAAAAGCACAATAACATTTTCTAGGGCATTTTCGGGGTAAGTTTGGTGAAGGGAAGAGAAAAAAATTCCACAAACTAACTCCCTCACCCATTCTTAGCAGCTACAAAGGAACTTAGGATACAATTTGAAAATGGTTTTCCTATAGTAAAGTGTTTTTAAGAGAGTGGCCTCAAGCAATGTAATAAATTCAACACTTAAAAAGGAAAAAAAAGCTAATTTCATTTTAAACTTGAATCTGACTTAAAGGCTTTGATATACTGATAACCCCAACTGCGGTTAAAATCAATACTTTTCTCCTCAGTAACACTTCTTCTTGCATTAGCACCCGATTTCCTGTTTCATGCAACTGCTCCTGATCAAAGAGTGTCTTCATGTTTTTTCTTCTACCTTGATTTTTGGGCTCTCTAACCCAATGGATCTAGGTCACAATTTACCCTTCAAAGGAAGCCTGTTACCAATTGAGAGGAGGAAGTATTTCACTGTGAAAGTTTCTCAGATCCCTTGAACACTCCTCATCTTTGTCTTTAGTTTCCTCTCCCTAAACTTTACTGCCCACTCACTGCTTATCATCTCATATAACCCCACTGCAATCATTTAAAAATGGAGTATACTTGCTTTATTTATTTGATTGATTACACTATTACAGCTGTCCTGTTTTCCCTCCAACCCCTGGCTCCCCTCCACCCAGCACCCCCACACCCTCAGGCAATCCCACCATTGTTCATGTCTATGGGTCATGTGCACAAGATCTTCGCCTACTCAAAAATGGAATATATTTGTTTTAACAGTTTTCAATTGGGAAAAGTACACCTGTACCTCAAGAGGAAGTCAGTCAAGTGAATAAAGGAAAAAAATAAAGTGAAGCAAAACATTTTCAAATATAATATTCCATTTGATTCAATTCTCTGTATCTAAATAAGAGTTTCTAAGGACAAGATAAATACTTCAGAACTGTAAATACCACTCTTATATATATATATTTTTGGTCATTCCTCATCCTCCTTAACTCTCTAGTATCCAATAAGGTCAACCCATCTGCTCTCTTGTGACTCTTCCCTTAGCTTTCACCCTCTGCTTCTACTTGTAGTTTTCCCTTGATTCTTGCTTTAGCTAAGGTTCTTTCTGTCCTGCTCTTACAAAGCCTCACTTCATTTTGACTAACTACACACTTGGGACTCCTAGATCAGTACTTAGTCCCAAATGGTTCAGGCCCATATTCCAAACTGTTCTCTGAATATTTTTTCCCACCTAGCTATCCTAAATTATAACCCTACTGCCTAATGACTTAACAACTTTTCACATAGAACACACCTAGTCCCATTTCAGTTTTTAGCTATTACTTCTGCCTCCATACTTCACTAAACACGTTAACACTATTTTCTATAGTATCTACTGTGTAGTGTTTTAGCTTTGCCCAGAATGCCAGCTCCTCCTCTTTCTAGTCTAATAAATCTATATTTAAGGTCTATCAAAAAAAGAAATTGCCACTTTCTAATGGCTTTCTTAGATTGTTCTCATAGGCAAAGTTGCTCCTTTATCTTTAGTCCTGAAATATTACACTTAATACAGATTAATGTTTCTCTATGAAAGCACTTAACTTATCCCAGCCCATTAAGTTATTTAAGTATGGTCTCCCCTGCTTCTAAATAAACTCTACAAATAATGGGGAACTTTTAATTCATCTTTATACAGCTTCTCTGTTGCCCCCGCAGCCCTAAAACGCATAGCCCTTACCCTGGAACACAGTTGGCATAGAGGAAATGCTACCAAGTTGAAAATCCTTCAAATCCATATCAGAATAAAAACATCAAGTTCAAATGAGGAATGGGCTGAATAGAGACTGATGAATGAGAGCTCATGCTTTTTTAGGGGTGAGCGGAGCTGCTGCTCATTAGCTGATTATGGCTATGGGGGAATGCCAGTGCTGTACTGGCATCCTGACTTTGACAGAAGTTGGAGACAGGAATTTGTTAAAAAAAATAAAAAAGAAAAAGTGAGTTTTAAATGTTGGCAATCAATTCAGCTTACTGAAAAATACTGTATAGGACAAAGAACACACCAGCTAGATTCAGCCTGGAATCACTTACGATTTATATAATTGATTAGACCGACAAGAAAAAACAGGACATTCTGAAGTAGTGAAGTGATCTAAACATAAGCAATACTAAGAAGTTGGCGAAATCTCTCTATGAAGAGCCTACTAGATCATGAAATCTGGAATTTGATATTGTTTTAGATTCTTCATATTCTTTGTCAAAAGAAAACATAACTTTTTAGCCTTTTTATCTAAAACAGGAAGGACAATAATGGTTATTGTACTCTCTCAAATCCCAAACAAGCAGGACTGAAGTTAATTAACTTTATAAAAGATAGACAGCTTTCAAAAATAAGTCAAACACAATTAAAACCGTAACAGATATACATGTGAGATGAGAACAATGAGCACAGAGTCCAAAGCTTACCCGTTTGAGATGAATTGTTTTCAGAGTCACTGCACACTCAGATAAAGCCTGTGTAAAACAAGTTTAAGAATTTTAATATAGTTAATTCTTGGTTACTGATCCAACTTCTCTTTTTTATTTCCCTGATCACTGGCTCATTAACCTTCAAGGGAAGGAGGAAGGAAGGACGGAGGGAGGAAAGGATCGAATAAGGTTGGATAGAAAATGTAAAACACAGAGATGCTGTCTTAATGTAGTGAATTATAATTATGAAATCTGGCTGTTACTTGGTTGTGGGGAAGTGAGTAAAAGGGAGCTGCTTGATATTAAGCATTCTGAAGAAGAGATTTGGGGAAATCATCATACGAGGAAGAGAAAGTTACTCTCAAATAGAACAAAACAATTAAGCACAAGTTTTAGAATGAAAGTAGTAGTAGGAAACTAATAACTAAACTTTCAAGAATATTAGTATTGTGTACACTTTCATGGTCCTAGAAAGAGTTGGTTGTTAAAATTGTAGGAGCTGAATTTTATATAGTCAACTTTAGCATCGAGATTTAGTAAGAATCTATAAATGGTTCACACAGTATCATTAACCATTTAAAAATGAATCCTAATTTAACATAATCAACCTGGCATTAGAGAAGAAATTGTGAGTCAGAACACATCAGATCCACACAACGTAAACAAAGATTCCTAGGTGCTTACCAATACTGTTTGTGCATCTGCCAGGTCAAAGGTTTGTTTTAAAGGTGCTAGGAAACACGCAGGGACAATGTGCTTATAAACAAAATCAGCGAATCCCACTGGTCCATCTTTACCACCTGTCAAGAGAATTCAAATTTTCATCTTGTATAAAAAGAAAGTGAATTTATCACTAGGGAAAATTAACTCCCAGCTCCTATCTACTGTTAGGGCTAGGGTTCCATTTTATCTCTAAGAGTCTTAGGAAAGAGGTTGGGGAATGACATGTAAAAAAAAAATCATCTCACCCCAGAGTTCTACCAACTTGGAGAGGATGATAAAACACGTTTTCTGTGCAATTGGATCTGGATATTCGACTGCTCCTTGAATCACAGTAACTAGAACTCGTTCTACATTCTCTGCACCTGAGAAGAGAAAAAAACCTCGAGTTTAATTGCTAAAAAGAACTAGAAAGGCAACCTGAAGCTCTCATTCCATATATAGTAACAAGACAAAAGCATTTACAGAGCTGATAACATCCCTCAATTTCTATTAACTGCGCTCCTTAATTTTAAGCATAAAACTTTGAAAAATCACTATTCCCTTGTTATCTAACTCTCTGGATTTCCTATTTTGCCAGATTCTCTACATTCCCATTTATTTTTAATTTCAAAAAATGGCACATTGACCAATAAAACTCAATTGTCAGATCCACTCTGGTAGTTGTCACCAAGCTATTTTTACTACTAAAGAACCAATTAATGAATACTGCCTTAAGAAAAGGAGGCCTAAATAGCAATTAACTATAAAGTCTACTTGAAAGTAATTCTCTCCTTGATATAATGAGCTCTCACACTAAGGGCCTACATACATCATTCCCAAAGTTTAGTGTTTACTTCAACTAGCTCTTGCTCACGTAGATATACAACTGTGACAAGGACTTCAGCAGACATCCCACCTTGATTTGCTATGACTTCGCTCATTCCACTGCCTGTGACTGTTTGCAGGAAAGCAAAGTAACTCCTCCGCAACATCTGCTTCTCTAACGCAGCAGACTGGTCATTTTCTTCTGCTGGTCGGAGCAAGACTTCGAAAATTGCATGAAGCAGAGGCATGAACATTTGTTGTAAAAATGGAGATACCTGTATCTGAATATAAATATTATTACTTCATAAATCAGTAAAAAAATTATGATGATGAAGGTTAGTAAAAATCCTGTATTGCATATGTGAAAGTTGCTGAGATGAGTAAATCTTAAGTTCTCATCATAAAAAAATTCTCTAACAATGTCTAGTGATAGCTGTTAACTAGCCTTATTGTGGTGACCATTTTGCAATATATACAAATACTAAAATTCATTATGTTGTATACCTAAAACAAATGTTATGTCAATTGTACTTCAATTTAAAAAATGAATATTGATAAATATAACAGAAAAAAACATGTTTTAAAATGTTTCTTCAGAGTTTCATTTAGGATTCTATTTACATACCTCAGTTAGCAAATATCAAGGTTAAAACAAAATCTACATGGTATATACATTATTAAAAGCATCAAATAATTAAATTCAACCTATTTCCTACAGCTCAAGATCCAGGTTAAAGTAATAGGGAGTTGGAAATAGTTCACAATCAAATACTGACATGGAAAATTTTCAATTTAAATTTCAAGAAGTTAATTCTACTGCTAAATTATAAATGAATTGATATAATCAGGTTCTCAAGCTTTATATGTCACTGGGTAATCCTTAACTTCTCTATGTCTGTTTCTCATCTATACAATATCTATCTTCTAAGGTTGTTATTAAGGATCAAATGAATTAATGTACAGGCAAATACTTAGAATGTATTTTAAACATAGGCACTGTGTATTAGCCATTCTTATTAGACAGTTTATATAATACTTGACTTAAATATCCTTGTACATAAAATTAACTTTAGTACACTGAATTACTTTTAAACTCCTGTGTGGGTATCCAAATTACAATGCTTTTATTTACCTCTTTAGAAATTTAGTACTCCATGCTGTTTTTATTTACTTTACTAAAACAATAGACTAATAGTTTTCTTCTGCTGCACAGAGAAGATAATGTCCGTTTTTATTAAAATATCTATTAAGCATGTCCTATGTGTCAGGGAGTGTGCCAGACATTGGGGGTGATAAAAATACATAATCCATGCACTCAAGTAACTCATACTTACAAAAACAAACTACGGGGGCAAATGCCAAAATATATCTAAAGATAAATACACCTAATCTTGCAGGAGATCTTTAAGTTGGGAGAGGCTCTGAGATTTGTGGTACCTTAAATTTGGCTGTAATCTGGTTAATGAGAGGAATGAACTCCTGAAGGTCTTTTGCTTCACAATCTTTGAGCATGTGTTCTGAGGCCGATGGGATGAATGGAAGAACTTCTTCCTCTAGGCAAATTATCATGCGATGGAGGAAAGTACGAACTCCACTTCTGAGAACATCCTTTTGTAAGGGACAACTGAGGGCTGGCAAGAATGTCTGTAAACAGTCCAGATAAACTTCGGAACAGCCACATTGTTTCACAGTCTGCTTGTTGCTGAAAGCTTTGCTGGTTCGACTACATAAGCAAAAGCAAAATCAGGAAACTATTTTTAACTTTATTCTTTAAAAATTTTATAAAGTAATAAAAAACAATGTACAATAAATTCCAACACCAATAAAGACAATTCTTTATTTTCCATGTCACAACACCTCCAGTGACTATTCCAGAAAGGGCTCAAATTAAATTAAATTGAATGAGATGTAGTTACCACATCTCTCTAATCTGAGTCCACCTAAATATTTTACTGAAATCCTACTGATTAAGTATGCAGAAAGAAGGAAAAAAGAATCCACATACTATGACTAGGCTGTCCTACTAGACAGTCTGCAAACTACCCATATAAATTTAGAAAACACTCTTTAGAATCAGGTTATTTATACAACTGATGTTGGCTTTTGCACTGAAATACTCTATAGAGCAATTTCTCTATATAAACTTCTAATTAGCAATCACTGCAACTTTCATGCTGTTATTGTTTTCCAATAAAAAGCACTGGTAGAGAGAAAGAAACAGCAGCTTGGGTGGTCTTCAGGACACGATGCAAGAGCTAAAAAGAAGCCTCAGGACTTTCTTTTTAAGGTACCAAGGTCAAACCAAGATGTCCCAATATGTCCTTGGTATATAGACACTCTAGCTAATCCCCTTAAATACACAATCAATTTATACCAAAAAAGTCAGAGTTAGGGACTCAACTGTCAAGGCAGAAGTTCAGGATGTTATTGATCTGGTCACTTCTTCAGCTAAATCTTCTAATTCATTAAAGGTTTAGACAATTGTCTAGACAATCCAGTTTTGGAAACACGGATATGTGCCCAATTCTAAAAGATCCAGCCAAGTAAATGGTTCTTTTTGTGTAGAGACACTCACCTCACTTAATAATTTTAATTGCAATCACTCACCTGGCAAATCCAACAGCATGGTTTAGGCAGTCTGCTAGAGATGCCTGCCTTTCTTCATCTTGTGCCAACATCAATTTTTCTAACAGAATTTTAAACTTTTCCATTAGTGGAGTCAACAGATTCCTCATTAAGGCTTGCTTTCGTTCTGCGGGGTATTCACTATTAACAATCAGCACTCCGGCTGTCTCATAAATAAACAGTTGATCGTCGCTGCTCAACAAAGACTGGTAACCATTCTCCTAAAATGACATTCAGGCTTACTGAAACTTTTCCCTTGTTCAGGTCCTTATTTAAGCAAAGTAAGTACAAAAGCAAGGAGATGTAATCTATCATATGAACTTGTTATAAAAAGTAGACTGAGTACTTAAAAAAACAAATTTTCTCCTAGAACCATATAATGGAAAGAAAACTGAATTAAACGTGAAAAGATCATGGGTCTAATTCTATCCTCATCAAAACTTCGCAAATGGTTATACTTATTAGTTAGCCTTCTAACTTGTTTTCTTTTGTAAAACACTTATCTATAAGATTGTTAGGAGGCTAAAAATGAGGTGTACGAAGGTACTCTGAATGTTAGTACAAAGACCACACAAGTTAATATTTTAAAGAACTGAATAAGCCCTGGCTGGTATAGTTCAGTGGACTGAGCACCGGCCTGCAAACCAAAAGGTCGCTGGTTTGATGCCCAGTCAGGGCACACGCCTGGGTTGCGGCCCAGGGACCTGGTAGGGGGCATGCAAGAGGTAACCACACATCAATGTATCTCTTCCTCTCTTTCTCATTGTCTTACCCTCTCTCTAAAAAATAAATAAATAAAATTTTTAAAGAAACAAAAAAACAAAAAACAAACAAACAAAAAAAACACCCCTGGCTGGTGTGGCTCAGTGGATTGAGTGCCGGCCTGTGAACCGAAGGGTCACCAGTTTGATTCCCAGTCAGGGCACACGCCTGGGTTGCAGGCCAGGTCCCCAGTTTGGGGCATACGACAGGCAACCACACACTGATGCATGTTTCTCTCTTTCTCCCTCCCTTCCCCTCTCTCTAAAAATAAATAAATAAAATCTTTAAAAAAAAAAGTTGAATAATAACAAAAGCTGTACCACACACACACACACCCCAACTGCTACTTTAAAATGTCTGAAAATATGACTGCAAATAAAAAAACCAGATCTTATTCAGGCAGAAGCAAATATCCTACATATTGGTCAATTTTCATTAATGAACACTGATATTTTTTGTTATTTTTAAGATTTGTTATTTTTTACATTTATGCAGTTAGGGAGGCCAAGAGGATTATGGGGAAATAACAGAGGCCCCTCTAGGTCCAACACTCAAGCACCCTATTAAGAAATACATAAAACCTGGTTTTAGATAAATTATGCCATGGTTTTATTATAAAAGAATTCCTCATCTCTTAAAAAAAGAAATATCCTGATTTAGAAGTAACTAAAGTGTTTATGTACCACTAGGACTAATCAATGCTCTAGGAATTGAGAACACAAAGATAAAGTAGCTACATAAATATAAGGTACTCAAAAAATAGGTCACTGTGAACTGCCAAGGAAAACTGGCATTAACTGGGTGAAGTGCTTTAATATATCAGCTTTCATGGTATGTAGGCAAAGAAAATTTGACCATATAATTCGCTAGTAACCTTTCACGCAGTGAAAGTATATAACCTATGTATCCTATATACTGATATTTATACTTAAAAGAACAGAAGTATTATTATTTTGTTCAATACGTTTTAAGTGGCAGCTTTAGTAATTTTCATCAAAATGAGAAAACTGAATCAATGTAAATATTCTACTTTAAACAAAAACATGTATCAGTCAAGATGTGCCTACGAAGTACTTCAATGTAAATCTTTCTATTGAAATGCAGACCAAAAATATTCAGATAAACCAGCATTAAAAATGTTTTTATTTTTAATCTCAAGCCTGAAAAGTTAAACACAGAAAAACTTCAGTGTAATAGCAGCAGTCACTGAGAATGGCTGATACAATCATGGTACTAATTTGGAAACTGAATTTTTCCTTCTCCATAAAACACTTCACCAACACTTAACAGAGGGAGCAGACCGTATTTCATATTACCAAATTTATCAGTCAACTCTTGAGTTCTTTTTATTTCTATTATTATGTTTTATTTACTGTATCTCTACAGTTTTGGTAAACAAAACCCTTGCACACACCATCTGCATTTGAAAAAAAGAATGCCCACAAAAGCATTAGTGCTAATAGCATACGTGGCATCCAAATTTAAGGAAAATCTGTAACTTGAAAGAATACTTACAGGTGGAGAAAGCTCTAATAAATCTTGTATCCTATTCAGAATATCCTCGATGAAAGGATTCATTTGTTTACTGAATAAAGGCAAAAAGAAAAATCACAGTAACATAAAAAATAGTGCTTGAAAAGTTGCTACCAAATACCAAATCCTCCTTTAAGGCAGATCTAAAAAAGTTCAGTTCTAAGTCAGTCAAGTGCCATTTAAATAGGAGGGGATTAAAAAAAAAAAAAAGGTAGTACATTACACAATGGAATACTGTGCAGCAGAAAAAAAGAAGGAATGCCTGCCTTTTGTGAGAGCATGGATGGAACTGGGGACTATTATGCTACGTGAAATAAGCCAGGCGGTGAACGACAAATATCATATGATCTCACTTATAAGAGGAATCTAATGAACAAAATTTAATGAGTAAAATAGAACCAGAGGCATGGAGTCGTGGAACAGACTGACAGCTGTAAGAGGGGAGGGGAGAAGTGGGGTATGATTGAAAGAAGGCGAAGGGATTAGTTACAGAACATCCATGAAGGACCCATGGACATGGACTGACTATAGAAGAGGCAGGTGGGCTGGGTGGAAGAAGGGCATAGGGGGAAAAAAATGGGAGAACTGTAATAGCATAAAAAATAAAACATTAAAAAAAAAACAGATTAACTACAGAATCCTCTGAGGTGAAATAAAGTTACATATCTGAATCTGATCATTTATTCCCCAGCTGGAAGAAATTGGTGAAAGAACACTTTTTGTTTATTATTATAGTCTTTTGCAGTTTAACATTATTATTTAAAGTGAATTGTTTTTGAGAATTTAAATTTGAGTTGGATATCCAAATATTCAAATTTTAAGAGTATAAATTTAGGAGTCTGATTTTCAAATCAGAAGGCTGGGTATCTGCATTGGCAAAGAGTGAATTTTATAAAAGGCTTCTTCATTTCCCACTCTGCCAGTCATCTTAAAAATTTTCCTTCACGATTTATATAGAGGTGGAAGAAAAATTCAAGTCAATCATCAACAGATCTGGATTCATCTATATTCGACTGAAATAAGAGCTGTGGAAAATTCCTACCCCCCACCTTATTTTTCACAAAAGTTTATTCATTTCCTAATTAGCTTTAGAATAGCTTTCTATTTTCTGATCCTATTTTTCCTTCTCAATAAATGTCAAATAGGATTAAAGTTTTATTTTAGAACTTTAACATCTTAAAATAATACGTATGTAACAAGTTATTACATTTTAATAAATTAATTTTTATACTACTTAAATTTCTAAAGCAATAATAAATTCCTGCTATAATAATATATTTTAAAAAGCCCAGCAATGATTTTTTTAAATTACAACTGTGTAAGCCTAATAAAGAGTAGATTTCCTACTAAAAACTGTAAAGAATACAAAACAGATTAGGTTAAAAATGTATTTCCAAGGAATATATTCTTCAGAATTTCAAATAAGTCATATACTACTGATCCATAGCAATAAAACTGCTGGTTAAATAAGTAATCATGTAATGTTATTAGTGATTAGTGTTACATATACAGTCATGCAAACAAATCTCTTTTTAATGAACAAAGTAAATGAATGAGAAGAAAAAGAAGTTCTAACATGATACAAAAAAGGAATACTTTTAAAAATGCCGTAGAACAGAAAAAAACCAAACCTACCACATGCTCTTAGAGAATACTTTACATGTGCTATTTAGTAATCCTAAATATAAGAATAAAACATAATAGCTGAAATTTTGTACTTACTTGAGAGATTTGACAAATCTAGAAAAGAGGTAAGCGGTTCTGCTCCGCACTTTTGCACTGGAATGCCGTAGACCTCTATGATCTAAGAAAGCCATCTAAAGAAATAGAGGCAGTTTTACCATGTGTGCACTTATATATATAAGTATGTATATATGCATGTACATACACGTAATCCTACACAACACACAAATAGGCCCTTGAAGACTTGTTTTAGGGTACTAGTTAGTCAGATATTTTAAAAGAAATGAAGGAGAGGTTAGTTTCAGTGTGTTCAGTTTTTGAGACCCTTTGGCTTTGGAAATCTTATAAAAGATAGAAAAACCGAATACTGTTCTGGCTGGTGTGGTTCAGTGGATTGAGCACTGGCTGGTGAACCAAAGGGTCACTGGTTCAGTTCCTAGTCTGAGGACATGCCTGGGTTGCAGGCCAGGTCCCCAGTAGGGGGTGCTCGAGAGGCAACCACACATTGATGTTTCCTCCTCTTTCTCCCTCCCTTCCCCTCTCTAAAAATAAATAAATAAAATCTAAAAACAAAAAGAGAGAATACTATCTGTTCATTAGCTGAAATATATGGAAAATAACACAAATTGAGAGTAGAATGTATACTTACTAGTACACATGGAATGTGCTGAGGTTCAACTGTGAAAAACTTTTCATATCTAACAACAGTTTCGAAGAACTCCAATGTCACAGATGTATGTTGGTAGGAACTGACTCCTGATGTTACCAACTGGAGCAAGAAAAAATTAAGAAATCTATCTTTATTTGTTGTAACATCAAAATGCCCCAGTATTAATAGATACTAAGCTCTAACAAGGTCCTCCCATTAGCTTACAGTCAAAACAGAAAATTATGTTCAAATAAATTATTTTCAGTATACTTACAGTTCGCATCATATCCTGCAAAGCACTAGCTTTTGAAACATCACCTGAGAAGTGAGCACCATGAGATACTGGAAGAGCTTCTGCCAACATATACAGCAATCTTATTGCTACTTCAACTTCCATAAACCGAGTGGTCTGCCAATTCCTACCAAGGTGTAATATGTCAGTGAGATCTGAACACATACTTTCTACACAAATAGTGATGCACAGGATCAAAAGGCGCCAACTAAAGCCTCTTTAATTATTAAGAAGTCATAACAACTGTTAATTTTGTCAGACAATATAATTTATATCACAAAACTTGAAAAAACTGATGTTATCTACTTTATTGTTTCTGTTCCAAAAAGCAGTATTTCCTCTCAAGGATCAAGAAAAATCAAGGCAGTAAGTGCATTATTTCAGATACACATAAGATCTTAATAAGTCAACAGGCTAATAAAGCACATGAATCATTTACTATAGACCATTATCAGGGAAAAACGGAAAGAGGTGACTTGACACAAAAACAGTAACAAACTTACTGCAGTGTAGAACTAAAAACTCTGCGAACAGAAGCCAACAATAGCTCTGGTGAAACTTGAGCAAGCCTGTCCAGCAATAACTTCAGCTGTTTCCTATATTCCACAAACATGGCTTCATCTTCACCCTATGATGTATTGTAAAATTCTCATTTTAAAAACGTAAAATACCTTAAAACTCATGTAAATGGTGAGTTGACAGTTTTCTGTACTTACAAATGTAATACTTTTCATTTTTTCCTCAATATTCATTTATATAGGAAATTGTACTAGGCTGATTATTAGCCTTTCCCCTCCTGCTCACAAATAAGGATTTTTGAACATAGGCCTAGGTCTTGAAAACCTAGAGCCAGGAACAGTAGGGAAGGAGGTTTATGGATAAGAGTCCAAAGTTAGAATTTGTTCATGTTGGGTTTTGTGAGAACTTCTGCACCTTATTTATATTCCTTGTATTTCTCTGTCCATTGTGAAAACTGTGATACTATTGTGATTGAGCTATTAATATACAATGAGCCTGGCACTTCGTAAGTGCATAGTGTGTTGGTTATCATCACCATTATCCTTTTATAGTCCAAAGTCTTTGAGTGCCCAAAGTAAGGAATACGACACTAGCACACAGCTGAACAGTATATGCCATGACTGAGTTACTAGAAAGCACCCGATGGCCCTCCTGTTTAACGGGAAGCTGGCTCTCTGGCAACCCTGGACAAGACTTCTAACCAGAACAAGCCCAGGGAGCTAAATACTTCATTTCCCCTTTCCCATATACACTTAGGATCTGAGGCCCACTGATGGGTCTCAACTTATCACTCTCGTCAAATACAAAGTAAGACAAGATCACCAAAAATACTGTCGATATTTTATAAATTTCAGTGCTACAAAATATTTTTAAAAGGTGCCAATACCAAATATGAAGGATTATGAGGCTTCCATTAATTTTACCTAAAAGTAGATGAATATAAATCACATTAATTTTTAAAATATTTCTTGTTTTAAAGGACTTTAAAATAATCAAAACTTGAAATATTAATTTGATGTAAGTCAACAAAACTGATTTCTCCCAATGCAAAATTCTTACCTCATTTTCAAAGTTATATTCTTCATCATAAGTCAATTTTTTCATAACAGCCAACATGATTGCCTATAATTAAGAGTAAAATACCTTCTGTCAGTCTCCTGTAATTTCATCAAATTAGAGATTAAGTTATTATTTCCAGGTAGGCTGTAGACACAGATAGTGTTACCAGTTTAAATGAAGCAAAAAGAAGTCAATTACCTCTACATTAGCTTTCTGTTGATCCGAGAGCACTGTAAGCTGTTAAAAAGTAAGCAATAACTTATTAGGTTTCCTAAAGTTATACTTGCTTATAATAATATTTTTCTAATCGATTAACATCTTTAAAAACATACATACAACTTTTCTGGAGAGTAGTTTGACAGCTCCTTTCTGTACAGAGTGGGGCAAAAGTAGGTTTACAGTTGTTCAAATGGAAAATACAATAATTAATAAATAATAACACAAGAATAAACTATTTCACATATTCACAATTATAAACCTACTTTTGCACCACCTTGTATTTAAAATGTACCTAAGATCTAGCAATTCCACTTTTAATAAATAACTTGTCATAGGCAAAGACATCTAAAGGAATTTGATTATTAAAGATACTTATAGTGTATTCGGCAAAGAAGGTTATAGGATAGTAAAGTATGACCCCACCTTGTTTTTTAACAAGGAAAAAAAGCATAGAAATCCATTATGAGATCCACAGAGGGATTACCAACAGTGATGTGAACTTTCTTCATACTATTCCACAATGCTGATAAATTCTTAAAGTATGCATACAGATATGTGTTATGTTTATAACAAATAGAAGCTAAATTCAGTTTGGGAGAAAATTATTTTAAGCTTGATTTGATTCAACTAATTCAAACAAATAAAATAAAAATGGCTCTCTCATCTAATGTTATAATGAGAAGTTACCAATTCTTAAAAAGGCTACATGCTAAAGTATGGAGATTAATACCTTACAATTTTAAGTTCTTATTGGAAGCGATTCTCTGGGGGAAATTTTTAATTGTAAAAAATTGTTTACAAAAAATGATGTATAGGTAATTAAAATAATAAACTATGTTTAACAAAATTTCTACTGTATTTAGAAATAAACACACTTTAAAAATGAAAATATAACCTAAACCTATAATTAATTCAGAAGCTTGTTAGTCCTAAGAATTTTAGAATCTGGCAATTTGTTTTCTGGCTAAAAACTTTAGAAAAGAAAAAGGAAATACATTAATATTTAACAATAGATTTCATTAGGTAATAGAATTATGGCTACCTTCATTTTTCCTACTCTTTTCCAATTCTTTACGACTTCTATATTATCCACTTAACAAAAAGTTAAAATAAGGACTTACTTGTTTCAAAATATGAAGGTAATCATAACAAAATCCAATAATGTTAGAAGAGATATCATCATCTTCGTGAATTAGTAGTTGCAACATCAGTGCCACTTTTGTTTCAACAGCTTGTAGTGCCTCTTGAGCATTCTTGATATCCCCACTCTTAATTAATTTAGTCCAGCTAACTATCAATGACTGTCCCATTCCATTTACCAGTTTTGAAAATCTGGCGAGGAAGTCGACATCTTCTTCCTAAAAGGAATCAAGACAGTCTTCAATTTAAACCACCCACCTAAGAGTAAGAGGGAAAACCTAAAATTTATGAATCAAGTACCAATTATAGGATTCAATTTTAAACATTAGACACTTAACAATTCTACCATTTTGACTGGGAAATTTTTAGAATTTGAATTCTTCTACCATTATTATACTCTAGTACTCTTCAAAGCAACTGTTTTTAATGATTATAGTCCTGTAGACATTGCTGACTTATAAAAGCTTAAAAACACAGATGCGATGTGTGGTTTTAGAACCTTCTCTCTAAAGTACTGGTAAATATGCTCTAATATTAATGCTGTCATATTACAGTATGTGTAACAATTTACAACAGTCTTTTCTGTTACTATTTAATTTGAGCCTTAACTATGATCCAGAGATACTGCTATTACAATTACCTGAGGTCATATCAGTGTTAGAGCCAAAACTCAAACTTAGTTTTTCATTAATTATCCTTATGATGTTATCCTGTAGAGACAGACTTTTACCTTCACCATTTCATGTCTTTTATCAGAGACTAAATAAGATAACTATTAGCAATGTAAGAAAACAATACTATTGGTCTGTCAACAAGGAAAACACTAGAGCCGTGCTACTGACATATCAGCAATACAAACAGTTCTTAGTAATTCTTTATCACGATCACAGGTAAAACTAAAATAACAACCTTCAAACTGCGTATCTAAATTACTAATTTACCACACCCAGAGTTGTTGGGGTTAAATCCTAACAGCTCAAATGAGTAATGATTCAAAAGTGTGATGAAAATAAAACATTTATAAGTAAGTATAACATTGGTGAAAATGTGTTGTCATTTAAGTAGTATAGTTCCTTGCTACTTCAAGTATGGTTTGTGGACCATATGCACTATGGTCCATAGGGATGCACTATCAGCATCACCTGGGAGCCTGTTAGAAATGTACAACAGAAAGTATGATCCTTGATTTTCAAATTTAAGAACTGGTGTAATCCACAGTCTAAGGCAAATACTACAAAATCATTATGGCTTTCAGGATACAGTGTTTCATTATTATAATCTCAAGAAGAGTTTCCAACATAAAAAAAAGCATATTTAAATTACTACCTAGTTTGTTTCAACAATTTTTAAAATTTTATACATAAATTTACTTACCTGGTCAATGATGAAAAACCCAGCAGACTGTAATACTTGACACAAAGATTCTACTAGTTTCATTTTGTCAACAGGATCCATTCCTTTATTTACAATTTCAAACAAACAGTCACATGCTTCTTCCCGTAGAACTTCTATTGACATATGACCTAGCAGCATATTTATAAACCTAGCAATGGAATAAAATTGTTATAATGTTTTCAAACTCCTGAGCTTCATGGGCTGTATTTTGCGGGTTTATATTTTAAAAATATACTTACCTATCATTGGCTATAAGGGATAAGTCTATCCAAGATACGTAAGCCCCAACTACTTCAAGGCACTGACATGTCACTTCTGAATTAGTATACTGATAATTTTGTAGGATTTGGTACCATGATTCCACCAAGTTTGGAATGCACTGTTCCCTCATGGTATCTTTTATTAGAGTATTTCTACGAGCCTCCTAAAAACAAAACAAAACAAAACACCTTATATGCAATCAAAGCAGACTGCCTCACGAAATAATGTTTCACATCACAATAACCACACACAATATTACCTTACCACTAAACTTCCAGACTTTTCGACATAGTTTCTATTTATCAGTTCTAAAATCATATCCAGTGTATCTATTTCCTTCTTCTGTTCTACTCCTCAGTGTCAGACTTAATCTCTTAATAAACACAAACTGTAAATATACATTACTTAAAAATCTTAGGCATTTGATAAGTTATTGCTCAATATATTACAAAGAGAATGGCAGTAACTTAAATGCATAATAATCTTTATAAATGTTAGACTCACAATGAACTTAAAATTATCATATACACTTGAATTACGCTATTTATAGTATGTTCTTTAAGGATGAGAAGGCTCTATCAGATAATGAAAGAGAAAGACTAAGGTGCTGGGCTCTGTGACTGAGAATACAGAAAAACAAAGCATTGATTCATAAGCAATGATGCTTCTTTGATGACTATATAGCAGTATATACAGACACATTTCCCTACAAATTCATAGAAGAAAATAAATTTGTGTATTTCACCAGAGAAAGTGCTCATCTAGTTAAAAAAATATCTACAGAAATACTCTAATTTCAACCTACACTTGGGGGGAAAAACCCCAAAGATTAAGTTCCTTTGTAAAACAAAATTCAAAATGTTGAGTCAATCTATAATTATTCTTAAGTATGTTTCAAAAATAAGACATACTCCTTTTATGTGCCCAATATCTCTTATAAAATCTCCATTAAAAACTAGAAATTTATGAGAAGTCACCTCTGATGTATGCACGACATCACGATCCACCAATTCTGAATCAATAGCCATGAGGATTCGGAGGTACAGATCTACACCCCTTGGATTTAGGTCCACTACTGAGAGAATATCAAAAAAAAACTTGGGCCATTTAGTGAGATATTCTGTAACAAAAAGCAAGGCGAAGACTTGGGCTGCTTTATTTCTTATAAACGTCTTCTCTGGTTGGGGACTCAGCATCTGACAATCAAGAGAAACAGTCCATGAAATTAAATATAAATTGAAGACATTCAAACACATTGTTTTCTTATTTAACATTAATAGGCAAAAACACAAAAACACATGGTCTAGATTACCTGTGCAAGAAATATGCTTGAAATTTACCAAAGTATTTAGGTAACTGAGCAGATGGGGGACAAATCAAATGAGCAAAAGTGCTAATTATTACTTCTCATTCTTAAACTTTTAGAGAAAAGTTTAATGTACAGAGTTTTACCAATTCTTATAATTTTTCTAAGACAAAATTCAATTGTTTTCCTTCGAGTTACTTGCTCTTTATGGGAAAATAAAAATTCTAACTATATGACTGCTTTATACATACATTAAGATTAGCTACAATTAACAAAAAAGAACATACTGTGAATAAAGAACTCTACCCCTTTGAAAAGGGGTCTTTGTGAGGAGGCTATTCAGGAGGGTTCATCTGTATTTTTAAAATTCTTTATCATTTAAAAAATTTTTCAATTACAGTTGACATTCAATTTTATTGTATATTACTTTAAGGTGTACAGTACAATGATTAGACATTTACATAATTTACAAAGTGATTCCCCCCTGATAAGTCTAGTGCCCACCTGGAATTATTGGTAGTTATTACAATATTACTGACTATATTTCTTATGCTGTACTTTACATCCATGTAGGAGGGGGCTCACTTTTAAGAGTGAACAGAAAGCTGTTTTTGTCAAGTATTAAAAAAAATTACATTTTAAGACTAACATTTCCACAATGTGTCACAGAAAGCATAATAGCTCCAGTTATTGATACAAATTAAAATTGCTAAGGTTTCATCTACCTATGATCTTCAAAACCAGCACTTTCTAAAAAAGCTACAGGATCAAATGGAAGATAAATGATCAACATTTTTGAGGTAGAGTTGCAAGTACTTGCAAAAATAAAAATGTAAATATCCAGTAATTTGAGGTATTGAATGAAATTACAATTTTACCTGAGCCTGAAGCCAAGATATGAGCGTCTCCCTAATTAGTTGTTGTTGAACAGTAGTTAGTTCTGAATATCTGTTCAAAATAAGAGAAAAATAAAGGCTATGTTTGATGTCTGCGGTTTTAAAAAATTTTATTTATTTAAAAAATAAATACCTCTTATACAATTGAAAAGGAAAATTTGTGTAACACTCAATTATCTAAAATTCCCCAAAATAAATTGAGATGCCTCTCTCTCATCACTGCTTTAAGGAGAAGACAGATGTGGAACTGGCAGATAGGGTATCAATACTGGTATTACAGGTAGTTTGCTTTGTGATTCAGTTTACATTGAAAATATGGCACCTACACAATTTTTCAAATGGAAATATGTCCATGTTCTGAGTACTGTGGATTACAGAATAAATCAGTAGACAAAGTAAGGATCCCCTGAGCAGTGATTTGCTGTTTTCACTTAATTAAAGCAGGGGTTCTGCATACAAGTGCCCATGCTGCCATTCAACTCCAACAGAGAACTGTCAGGTAGAAAAACAGGCTGGGTGTTGCTAGATCTTCTGATATTTTCAGAGAAGCTGGAAATCTATTTTTTTCTCCTTGTTGAAATGGTTGAATTTTTATATGTAACCAACAAATTCAGTATTTTTAAAACTCTTTGAGACAAATCAAAATACATCTATAAACTGGACGTGACATACAGTGTTAATTTACAACCTGTATTATGATTTCCCTAAAAAGGAAAAAACTAAAACAAAAAAAAAAGCCCCTCCCCGCAAATCTCAGAGTTAAACAGTGAGAAAAAGACTTACTTATATTTAACTTGATGTTCTAATACTTGAAAGCAGAAAAACTTTATGTGATCATCACTGAAAAAGAAAAAAGAAAATCAGATAAGCAGAATATGAATTGGGAAAAATAAAAGATAAAATATTACTAAACATAGTTGAAAAGTTTCTCAAATTAGACTGTTGGCATGTTTTCTACTTACTGACCTTATTTATTACTTCACATCTATTTGTTTAAAAAGCTAAGAGAACTTTGAAAATTATACAATATTCAACATTTCCATTAAATCTGGCAAGCAGAACAACCAAACAAATTAAGATTCATCTTAAGTATAGTGCTTGGCAAAGAGAAGATAAACCCCTTAAATTCCAGATGTTAGGATTCCTGGAAAACTACTGAAGTTTAGGTGTTAAACTGACAAATGGCAGAACTGCCAGGGACTGAGTTAAATCAGAGATGGTCATCAAAACCATACTTAAAATTCAACCATAGACGGTTCACGGTTCTATTGCAGCCAAATTCAAAACAAGCAGAGTCACCTGGACTGGCAGTTGAGCCTCAAAACTCATACAGAAAGCCAAGCTACAAATATATTGCCCATGAAAAAGGGGAGCAAAAATCAGGATCTACTAATTATTGACTTTCAATTGTGCCTCAAGGGGTGAACCAGAGTTGCAGTGAGCCGGCTAGATGCTCTGACAAAGTCCCTTTTGTGAACAACAATCTATTCATCAGAGATAGCTGGTTTGAGCAAAGCTTAGTCATGGAACAAATTTTTCACATATAAAGCTAGCTGGTCAATACAAGACTGGAGATGTTATCTTCATTAAGAAAATATGAATTAACCAAACAAAATATTTTCACCCATAAGATGAAACTTAACCTCTTAAAAGTTGTTTTTTAAGTTTTTAAATGTTTTATATATATACACACACGCGCATACACACACATTTTGTTTATGCAATTACAGTTGTTCCAGTTTTCACCCTAAGCCTCCCTCCACTCGGTACTCCCATCTCTCTGGCACCTCTCCCCAGTTTGTGTCCATGGGTCATGCATATAAGCTTTTTAGCTATTCCATTTCCTATACTGTTCTTAACATCACCCTGTTTATTCTGTACCTCCCAATTTGTACTTCTTTTTTTTAAATATATTTTATTGATTTTGCTATTAGTTGCCCCAATTTTTCCCCCTTTGTTCGCCTCTGCCCACTACCCCATTCCCTCCAGCAATTTCCCCTACTCTTAGTTCATGTCCATGGGTCATGCATAGGTTATTTGGCTACTTCATTTCCTACACTGTTTTTAATATGCTCCTCTATTCTGTACCTACCAATTTATACTTCTTAATCCCTGCACCCTTTCCCCCATTCTCCATCTTCTCCCTCCCAACTGATACCCTCCAAATAATCTCCATATCTATGATTCTGTTTCTGTTCTGCTTGTTTGCTTAGTTTGTTTTTTTAGATTCAATTATTGATAGTTGTGAATTTATTGCCATTTTTAGTGTTCATAATTTTGATCTTCTTTCTCTTAATTAAGTCCCTTTATCATTTCATATAATAAGGGCTTGGTGATGATGAACTCCTTTAGCTTTGCCTTGTCTGGGGAGCACTTTATGTGCCCTTCCATTCTAACTGATAGCTTTGCTGGATAGAGTAATCTAGGTTGTAGGTCCTTGCATCACTTTGAATACTTCTTACTAGTCCCTTCTAGCCTGCAAAGTTTCTTTTGAGAAATCAGCTGACAATCTTATGGGAACTCCTTTGTAGATAATTATCTGCTTTTCTCTTGCTGCTTTTAAGATTCTCTCTTTAGCTTTAACCTTTGGCATTTTAATTATGATATGTCTTGGTGTGGTCCTCTTTGTGTCCATATTGTTTGGGACTCTCTGTGCTTCCTGGACTTGCATGTCTATTTCCTTCACCAGATTAGGAAAGTTTTCTTTCATTTTTTCAAGTAAGTTTTCAATTTCTTGCCCTTCCTCTTCTCCTTCTGCTTTGTGATTCAGTTTACACTGGCACTCCTATGATTCAAATGCTGGGGCTTTTGAAGTTGTCCCAGAGGCTGCTTATACTAGCCTCGTTTTTTGGATTCTTTTTTCTTCTTGCTGTTCTGATTGAATGTTTATTTCTTCCTTATGTTCCAAATCACTGACTTGATTCTCAGCTTCATCCACTCCACTGTTGGTTCCCTGTAAATCTTTCTTTATTTTACTAGGTGTAATCTTCATTTCTTTTTTATGCTGTTGCAGTACCCAATGAGTTCCTTGAGCATCCTGATAACCAGTATTTTGAACTCTGCATCTGATGGGTTCCTTATCTACATTTTGTTTAGTTCTTTTTCTGGAGTTTTGATCTGTTCTTTCATTTGGGCCATATTTCTTTGTCTCCTCAATTTGGGAGCCTACCTGTGTTTGTTTCTATATATTAGGTAGGGCTACCTTGACTCTGTCTTAGTAGTGTGGCCTATTGTAGAAAAATGTATCAGTAAGTTGGAGGGGGTGGAGCTTTAGGTAATCAACCATGGCAGGGCAGCCTAGGTGAACCAGGTTGATGGAGTCCCCGATATTGTGTCTCTGTTCTGTGGCTCTGTGTGGGGGAGGGCTCAGAAAGCAGCCAATGCTGCTGCCTGGCCTCTGGAGTTTTGTTTGGGAGGAAGCTCTCCTCTAGCACTCACCTTGAGTCAGACAGTTCAATTTCTCCCCCTATGCCACTGGTGCCCTTCCAGCTACTGCCCTGATGCTGAAGCCCAGAGGGAGTGAGTCTGCATAAGTCCTAAGTCTGGCGGGCCCTTTAAGGGGAGACTCCTAAGAATCGCACAGCCCAACCCCCACTGGTTTTTACAGCTGGGAGTTATGGGCGCTGGAACCCCGGGCTGGGTGGTCTGGTGTGGGACTGGGATCCCTCATTCCCAAGGCACCCCTTGATTTTCATCTACCATATGTGGGTGAGGGCCTAGCCTGTTCTGTGTCTCCACCCTTCCTACCCATCGGGATGAATGAGACTTCTTTAATTCCTTGGTTGTTGGACTTCCATACAGCTCGATTTTCTGACGATGCCGGGTGATAGTTGTTTTGTAGTTTAATTGTAATTTTTGCTGTGGTTGTGCAAGGAGGTGAGCTGTGTTTACCTATGCCCCCATCTTGACCAGAAGTCTGATCTTGGCTAAAGTTAGGTTTATTTAGCATCTCTTCTAAGATATTAGGGCTTCTATCCTTATCATGGATGACACTGAAGCCTTAACTAACTATATAAGACTTCGATTCCCTACTCAAAAAATGAATTGCCCTGGGTAGGAATCCTAGTTGACTGGAATGTCAGCCTAATACACCAAGGTTGCGGGTTTGATCCCTGGTCAGGGCACATACGATAATCAACCAGTGAGTAGATAAATAAGTGGAACAACAAATCAATGTTTTTCTCTCCTTCCCCGCTTTCCTTCTCTCTCTAAATTCAATAAATAAAAATTAAAAAATAAACTATATGAAGGCTTTAATGAACAGTTAGTCCTTATTTACTCTAAAACAAACAGATGGTCTCAAAACCAATTTTTTCCCTAAAATGGAGCACTTGGTTCCAGCTGTAAAAATGTAGTAACTGATACCCAGAGCATGCTGAGAACTCTGCTAGGAGCCATCACTAACTGTCAGGAAGTCCTCATAGAAGCAACGTGTTTGCTTACAGTTGGTCAGTCGTGTTTCCCTATGTTACAACTATGCCAGTTGTACCTCTTTTGTAAAGTTAATTCACTATTATATAAACTAATGAAATGACTATGACGAGAACTCTTATTTTTGTAAAAATTAAGTTGAACACTTTAGAAAGACCTCCTAGGAACTCACATTGCGGGGGCGGACATCCTTGTACATACGTGATGTGGGCTAGATAATAACCACAGAACTTGGAGATGTGCAGGCAAATAACTAAGAAGTTTAGGAACCTGCATTCATTGTTCTTCAATCCATTACAGAGACCCAAAGTGGAAACTATAGGGGATGAATTATGGGCCTCATCAATGAAAGAATGATCAACCATGTACACAAAGAAAAGACCTTGGTCCAACATCAAGACTGGTAACTGAATGCTTTTATACTGTAAATTAAAATAAACTATAAGATTACCTTCTTTACCAACTTTTTAGGAAAACAACTATCATTTACATCATAAGAAAACAAGAAAGTTTTCATTGTGCTATATATTAGTTGGGATCTGCTGTCAGGTACATGGCATAAAGCAAAGGATAGTTTTATTGAAAGGTAAATCTTGGAATGGCTAAATTATTAGTTTAATTCTTTTTTTCATTTCTATCCTGAGTGGTTTCCCAAACACAAGCCACAAAACATTTAAATGGAAACAGTCTCCAAATACAAGTGAATTTAACAGTCTCATCAAGTTCACAGAAATTTAAATTGAGAGTCATGCAAATTTTGTTTTAATTACCTGTATGTCCTCTGGGCTAAAGCTTCTGCACACACCTGCCAGGCATCTGGGGAGATCTTTAGCTGCTCAAAATAGGCAGCGGCCTATAAGATTGCAAAGCAAAAATGCATTTGGATTGTCAATCTCAATGCTCTGTCAACAGTAAACAAGTGTTCTGTGAGTCAGAAACCTATAACAAATCAGTGAATCTAAAGAAAAATAGCTAAGATGTTGAATTTGGGCTTCTGAATATGTGCCCCTTACTGATCATTATAGAAAAAAGTTAAATAAAAATAAATCCATCAGTTAGACACTCAAACCTGTCTCCTTGGCTAGATACTCAAGCCAAGGAGACAACACAAAAATGCCCTTCAGATCTCACTGGATTATTAGGCGGCTCGAGAAAGGAAACATACAAGTACTTGTCGGAAGCAATTTAAAATGCTATATAAGGGTATTTTTCCTATTTAATAGCAAATAGGCTATTAAAGAGGTGATTATAAAAGGCAAACATATTCCATATGCCATTTGGTCTACAATTAAACAAAGAAGGAGACTGTTTCAATTCAACTAAATCATATAAGTTCCCTAAAATGTGAGATTAAAATCAGAGGAAAACTGCATGATATGAATGTGATAATGTACTCAAATAATTGAAAAAGTCAAAGCTTCAGGTAACGTGTTTCTCATACTTCTATTCATGAATTCAGGGCCTTGTTCTAAGATCAAGTGTACTGTGAATGCAGCACCAAGTCTATATGCTCCCTACCAGACTGCTGGGAGGAGGAGTGACTTCTGTGGCTCTTTTCCATCTGCATGTTGCAAATGGCACCAATGACAGATGCAGGTTTCACATATGACAATGGACTAATAATAATCTCAACAATTTGTGAAAAGTATAAATATAAACAGCCAAGAAATTTACATATAAACTAGAAACACTGCTAGATTATTTTAAAGCATTCTGATATAAACCTTTAAACGAAGTAGAAGGAATATTAAGCATTAGTAGAACCTGATTTTGATTAGTCAGTATACTGATTTATTTTTGTTAACTGAATTTATTGGGGTGACATTAGTTAATAACATTATATAGACTTCAAGTATACAATTCTTGATTAGTCAATATTTTTTAAAAATGTGGTTTGTAGCCCTGGCTGGTGTAGCTCAGTGGACTGAGAATCAGCCTGGAATCAAAGCATCGCCAGTTCAATTTCCTAGTCAGGGCGCCTGCTTGGGTTGCAGGCCAGGTCCCCAGTAAGGGGCGCTTGAGAAGCAACCGCACATTGATGTTTGTCTCCCTCTCTTTCTCCCTCCCTTCCCCTCTGTCTAAAAATAAAATAAATAAAAATCTTAAAAATAAAAATAAAATAAATAAAAATCTTAAAAATAAAAATAAAATAAAATAAAATAAAATAAAAGTGGTTTGTGTCCCATTAGTGATAAAAATCAATTCCATCAGTATGGAGTAGTGATTTCAAAATAAAACGGAATAGAAAATAGCAGAGTACACTGCACTTAGTAAGAATAACTATTATTTTGTATAACTTGTTTCAGTTATAAATGTATATATGTATTTATCTATATACATTTATGCATATTACATATAGACTGGGTCAAGAAGTGCAATTATTTTTTCTTTGGGATTAGAGTTTAAAAAAAAGCAAACCCTCCACTTTTTTGGGTGCTAGTTTCCTGTATTAGGTAATTGTATGAATGGGGGAATGGGTTTTCTTCATGGTCTCAGTGGCTGCCCCCACTGGCAGAGAACCAAAATAAACGAAGGTGTGGAAATGGAGATCGCCAAATACCATCTAAAATATAAATAACTATCTTTAGAAAATAAAAATAAAGGAATACACGCAGCTGTAAAAGAATTTAGTTCAGTTGTTGTGCAACAGTATTTCATGAAACCTAGGGTTTCCTTTAGGACTATCTCAAGGGCCAGGGCAGGCGAAAAGGTGGAAGTTAATCATGTATGTTGCATTACTACCTAATATTTCATTTACCAAAAAAAGGATGATGGGGGATTCAGCTGCTAGAATTGTCACGAACATACCATTTTCTTTAAATAATGGTAAGTTTTAAACCGAAAACATATCCTTTTCACAAGAAAAACTGACTCAATAGCTAGAAAGTTTTCAGTGTTTAACTAGACTACACTCTAAATGCATGTCACCTTACCAGCATTTAAAACAAATTTTTTCAGAAAATGATGAACAAATCAAAGCTTTTATGACATTGTTTTTCTATCTTATACCTTCTTTTTCATGGCCTACTGTCTCTAAGTGGCAACAGAGTCAGTTCACCTACTTTTACTGCCCATGAAGAAAACAGAGAGCTATGTGGGTTGGCAATCATTTACCCTACCACCAAGCTGAATTAAGTTCCCACTACTGAACTCCAACATCAGGAGTAACAGAATTCACTATTCTTTAAGATTCCTTCTTTTTCACCCTGTCACTCAGGCTGGCTTAATGAGATATCAAATCAAGCCTGGACCACATATGCCTGTGACTTACAGAGCCCATTTTTACTGATGAAAAGCTAACTTCTGTATTAAAGAAACTAATAATTTATTGGTTTTATTTTTCTTAAAAGAAAATCATGGGACATTAAAAAAAAATCTGCCCTGGTTGGTGTGGCTCAGTGGATTGAGCGCTGGCCTGTGAACCAACGGGTCGCTGGTTCGATTTCTAGTCAGGGCACATGCCCGGGTTGCAGGCCAGGTCCTAGGTTGGGGGCGCGCATGAGGCAATCACACATTGATGTTTTTCTCCCTTTCTTCCTCCCTTCCTTCCACTCTCTAAAAATAAATAAATAAAATCTTTAAAAAAAATCTGTCAGATGGTGAATTAAAAAAAAATTTCCTCAAAGGAACATCAAAAAATTACAGAGAAGGCTAATAACTTTTAGTTATAATAACCATGTAATACCAAGCCAGAATAAAGGTAAAGATCTAGGACGCTTGCTTCAACTCTGTGACTAAGGGTTTAAAAGTAGGTGGCTTAAACTTCTATGTAAAGAACTGTTGGTCTACATCCAGAAGACTTGGACTTCTAATGTCTTTTGATGTCCTAACCAGCTGGACAGGTATGTTGCCATTAGCTAGATTATTTAATGCTCAATTCCTATTATTTCCTTCTATGTGTAGGGCTGGTCGCTTATTTAACAGCAGAGGCATGCACACGGTGCTATGTGAAAAAGTACCTGGAATTTTTTTTTTATTATTTAAAAAATATTTCTGCTTAAAAGCGAAACAAAAAGTGTTATAACATTTAGTGAGGTTGTTAACTTCTTTTAGCTTATTGATAAAATATATCCTTTGCTATGAGAAGTAGAAAATGCTTCTCCTTCCACTCAACCTATACTTCAAACTGTTCACACGTCTTTAAATATTTAATTATAGGCTTGCTCTTTAGATTCTTCTTTTATCATCCAGCTATAGTCATAATTACAGGTGTAGAGTACATTATGTTTAATTGTTTACATTTACCCAAACATCCCAGCACTTCATATTGGATTCCTTGCCATTTGATCAGTTTAAGTAACCCAGGACATGGCGTATCATAACTGCTTATTTACATGTCTGCCTGGACTAAATAACAAGGATGTTAAATATCACTAATGCAAGAGTTAAACAATGTGTGTTACACCAAGCCAGGCAATGGGAAAATAAAATGTGCATGTCTGCTACTATGGAAAGTCCCTTGAACAAACTTTTGCATTACAACTTTTAAATAATTATCAATAATGATTGATATGATATAAAGACCTACCTTGAATCACATGAGATTTTAATACTTTTGTTGAGAAAACAGAAAATATATCACAACCCTGTTTTTGTATTCAGAATATATTTATATACCTCAAATTTGATGATCCCTATTCATTTCTATTCAAATTAAACCTTTATTGTATGTATTTTTGTATTCAAGTGCTCTAATCCAAATCTGTGGTAACATGCTTTAAAAAATTAAGCCAACTTAACTTACCCTTTGTCTGAAGTCTGAATCAGCATTTGGATTTAGTCCTAAAAGAGCCTGTTCATCCATTCCTGCTGCTATACTTGGAGTTTTCTGATTCCAACAGACGTGCCCTCAGATGCCACAGAAGAATCCAAAAACATCTGGACACACACAAGAAAGTGGAAAGAAAACAATATTTGATAAACAAAGTATATGCTTACCCAGAATACCTTAAGAAGTAGATAACATTATGGAAAGAAGTTTACGTGTTAAAAAAAACTTATTTTGAGCCCTGATCAGTGTGGCTCAGTTGGTTGGGTGTCGTCCCACAAAGCAAAAGGTGGTTGGTTTAATTCCCAGTCAGGGCACATGCCTGGGTTGTGGGTTTGGTCCAGTCGGGGTGCACACTGAGAGGAAATGGTTGATGTCTGTCTCACATAGATGTTTCTCTCCCTCTCTTTCTTCCTTCCTTCTCTTCTAACAATAAATTTTTTAAAAACTTCTTTTGAAACTATCCAAATTACAACTAAAGGAGCCTAAGTCTGAAAAATGAGTCTGCTAAATATCCCCTAAATGTGTAATTTCTGAAAACCTAAAGTATGCCATTATAGTTCTCGAATTTTATTTTTCAAGATCATCAAAAGTATAGAAAGTAATTATTTTCTACTTTAAATAGAAGCATCTAACTTATGTAATGTTGTTATGTACTATCGCCAGTACACAATTAAAAATGCAACTATGCAACTATATTAAAAAAGACAAATCCAGATTATGCTAATTATAATAATTGCCTACTTCCATATATCAATACCACAAACTTAAAAAAAATTAGAATGCCTGGATAAGTAAAGACCTCAGAGTTCAATACCCTTAATCAAGTGTCTATAAGTTCCTCAAGAGAAGACAAATGGAAAGAGGAGGGAACAGGAGAGTGAAAAATCGGTTAATTTAACTTTTTAACAATGGGTTAGCTGACTTTTAGAGATTGCTGCTCTTGCCAGCCAATTCTAGAAAGGTATTTCAAAACGTGTTTTTTAATAATAGCTATAAAAATTGACAAACAACTTAACATTATCCTTATTTTAGAATACATTTTTTAATTCTCTGGGAAGTAAGGCACTTTTTCACAATAGTGTCTTAACATTCTCAAATAACATGATAAACCCCAAAGACAACTTGGTTTTTGATAGAATGCATATTTATTTGAGGAAGCAAGGAACAAATTCTAAATAGTGAAAAATCACATGTATTCTCTCAAGTCCTATGAGATAGTAAGATCAGGCCTTACTACTCCCATTTGAAAGGCTGAGGGGCCCTCAATTTTTTTTTCTTTTTGTTTGGTTTAATTATCATAACAGGAGATTAGAGCCTAAAGAAACCATGAGCATAAGGAGTGGGCAATGGGAGCACAGCCCTTTGCAATGGTGAGGTCAGGATCAGATCCAGGTTAGAGGACCCCCTGCTACAATGTACCATTCTGTCTTCGCCTGGGCCTGCCTGAAATCAAAAGATAAATCAGGGTATATGCTGAATGCCTTGAAGAAAGGAGACTACAGCAAGGCAGTGTAGCTCTCTACTGCCCTCAGGATTAAGACCCACTTGTGAATGACTCCTCGCCATTTGCACCCCCACCCCACAAGGCCAGTGGTATTCTGCCTCTCATCTTAGCACACACTGCTTTTGTCTTGTTACTTGGTTAACTCGAGCCTGTCCTTCAGAATTCAGCTTAGAAGTCACCTCTCTCAAGGTTTCTTTGACCCCTATTGTCTAACTCTGCCAAAGTGGATTAGATGCCCCTCCTAAGTGCTGATAGTCACTGCCTGCTTACTAGTTTTCTCTCATTAACCTTACAGGGCAAGGACTGACTCTCTTGAATACTCATCCTGTGTCCATAGGATACAATAGAACATAGGTTTTGTATTTGGAAAAACCTGAATTTGTACTCCAGTCTTGTCATTTTTCAAACTGGGGTCATGTGAACAGCTACAAAACAGGAGAGAGCCCTTTCTACAATTCTACAAAACAGGAAAAAGTACATCTGTCTCATAAAGTTGTAAAGACTTCAATGAGGTAAGGTATGTAAAGCATGCCTAGCAAGCACATAGTGAGTCCTCGATAGGTTTGGATTTTTTTTTTTTTTACAATTCAGATCTAGGCATATGAGGGATGGAAACTACTTGGAGCATTCTAGATTTATCATATCATAGGAGTAAACTGACATTTTAAATAGATGGGAAAGCACAGAGGCATACCCACCCCGTCCCCACCCCTGGCCAAAAATGACAAGAAAATTCCCCTGAAAAATGCACACACATCTATCAAAGACAAATTGAGTTTTGCTAATTCCCAGCTTGATAAATCCTATAAAAGAATCCTTGAATTTGACATGGCTTTAGGGAAAGCTGCTCAAGCCCCTTTGATTTTACCAAAGGGGCAGCAAGTGGTCCTAAGATTAAACATGGCAAATAAAACTACCTACATAAAGGAAACACAGGAAACATAAACCTGTTACAGTTGTCAGTACAGAAATAATCCTTCACAGAGATGGCACCTAGATAATAATCAATATGCAATGGAACATGGTAAATTACTTATTGTGTGCAAACACTTCAAAAGCTACAGCTTGTGTGAAAATGTGACAATTTTCCCCGGAAAAAGCTGTGCGTGAACACAAGTCGTAACATGGCACAGACTTGCAGGTTTAAACATTTGTTACAATGCGATAAACACCTCAATTACGCACCTAGCAAATGTTACGGAGAAATACGAGCAACATAGTTAAAATACTACGCCCCCTAACTTTTCCTGGATAGCCATTATAGCAGGAATCAATATGGAAAAATTCCTCCACGCCTACTGAAGGCTGTTCAAAGACCAACACTGAATCTTTCCAGCTTTAATACCACGCTGACAAGTCACTTTAATAAAATGTAACTTCCTCCTGTAAAAACTAATTAGCACTTTCAAAAAGTACTCCTTTTTCTTCTGGTTCAGGAAACATCACTCCTGCAGAATTGTGAGGCAGGGCTGAGAAGAAATGGCGTGTCCCTGCTGGCAAATTACTATACAGAAATAACACTTTTTTTTTTGCCCTGGGGTGGGGGTGGGGGTCGGGAGATCAAGTTTAAGCCCTCTGCAGGTGAGGCACGCTATAACTCTTACAAATGGGCTTGGTCATGTTTATTAAACTGGGGGCCACTATTGATGCTGACCCTCCTTGACCGGCCTTATCCCCTTCTTTCCCCCGGATCCTCCCCTAAAGGAAGCCTCGTGGCAATTCGGGTGATGAAACACACGGCAAC
This sequence comes from Mormoops blainvillei, assembly GCA_004026545.1. Classification (NCBI taxonomy): domain Eukaryota; kingdom Metazoa; phylum Chordata; class Mammalia; order Chiroptera; family Mormoopidae; genus Mormoops; species Mormoops blainvillei. The sequence continues at coordinate 36,309 of PVJD01004033.1, read as the reverse complement.
GGGCGGCCACGCACTCGGGACACACTCGAGAGGCGGCCACAGCTACTAACACCTCCCCCCCTCCCCCCCGCCATCCTGCCCAGCCTCTGGGCGCACCGCCATGGAGGGTCCCCAACCCGCACCCCTCCCCAACGTGGGGGGCCCCCTGGGCCAGTCCTTCCACTCAACTTCCACACAGCCTCGCTCAGATCCAGCCGGCTCCCACTCCCTCCGCCCCGGGTCCCAGTCCCTCCGCCCCCGAGCCCCAAGTCACCTTCCCTATCACTCCATCCCGCCTCCCCTCCTGTGCTCCCGAAGACCGGTCAGCAAAACGGAGCGACGCCGCACGCAGGGAGCGAGGAGAACGGCTCTCGTCCTTGTCGCTGTCGTTCTCCGCCACGGCCGTAGCGCTAACACCGGAGACCGAGCTGGCCCGGGCCAAGCGCCTCTCGCCGCTTCGCGTCCCCTAGCGTCTTCTCTTGCGTGGCGCCGGGCCGGCAAGCTAGCAAAAGCAGGCGGGTGGGGTCGGTGCCCCAGGAAGGGAAAGCGTGCAAGGGCCCAGCTAAAGCAGCCACAGCCGCCGCTGAGTCAGCGCGAAGCGCGTTCCCCGCGTCGGTGCCGCGCGGGCCAGGGCCAGCAGCCTCATGGAGGGCGGACCGCAGCCCGCGGGCCCGGACCGGGGCAGAGGGCCTACAACTCCCAGTATGCAACGTGCAGGCGGTGCTTCCTGGCAGTGGGGCGCACACGCGCTCCCGGGAGCTGACCGAGAGGCGTGGTCGCCAGGCCCTGCGGTGCATGCCGGGATGGGGCGTCCAGCCCGAATCCCTCTCGGGGCCCTGATTCTCTTTCTTTCGGTACCAGTTCAAACCATGGTTCGAGTTCGTCAAGTGCGTTCTGTAAAACCGGGTTCATCAGATAGTTGGTAGATCAGAGTACGGAGATGCGGTTGACGTGGTCCACACCACGTGTGAGTCAGTTGTTTAATAGCTCTTCTAACGTCCCACATGTTACTCTGATGAGCGCTGAAAGTTTTAAATTTCACTCTAAACGTAGTATTTGTCATTCACGAAAAAGCATTCTTAGGAGGCCAACTTGTGGGTTCCTTCTATGATAGTGTTACTTCACATTTTTTTAAACCGATTTATTAATTTATTAATAATGCATCGAGGCAATACAGGCTTTGGCTGCATAGATTTGAATGACCTCAATTTCAGGTTCGTTACATAATCCGTGCTTCAGTGTACTCATCTGTAAAGTGGGGATGATTCAAGTACTGACCTCGGTGGGTCGAGGACTGAGTTAATACAGGTGTTCGGCACACAATAAGTGTTTGATATTTAGGTTTCACTATTGATTATTCAATACGTGCTGAATACAGACTGGGTTGCAGTCACTGGGACTACAGTGAAAAACAAACAAAACTTGGGAAGGGGGAATGGGAAGAGACAGAATAAAATTAATGTAACAACTCTGGCAGGTGTGGCTCTGTTGGAGGGAAGTCGCCAACACTATAGGGGTCTCAGGTTCCATTCCAGGTCAGGGCACCTACTTAGGTTGCGGGTTCCTTCCCTGGCCAGGGTGAGTGTCTGAAAGAGTAACAATGTAACAGCTACATTTTAGTGACCCATCATGTGCAAGACACTGTATGAAGCATTTCATATATAAAGTACCTTGAATTGCTTTTGCATTGGTTTGTAATTTACTTGCTCAGAATGTCAGGCTAGGCTCCTGTCCCTATTTCAGTGTATCCCCAGAGCCTGGTACAGTGCCAGCCTGCAGTTACAGTAAGTGAATCCTTGCATGGATACTTATGTTAGCCGTGTAGGTCACCTATGGACTATGGAGGCCCAATACTAATCCAGTCCGAGTAGCTTTAAAGTCTTTAATTTGGTCAATATATTTCACTGCCTCATCTTAAAGAACATCAAAATACAGTGTATTGTATTATTGCTGTCTTTATTTGCCATTTATATTTATAAATTCATTTTGTGGATACTTCATATATTAAACATCATATGATGTTTATTTATAACTCATCTAACATCTATAGCTTATCTGCAGTTTCTCTAGTAAGACTGAACCGTTATGGTAGTTGAAATACCTGGGATTATAAAAAATGTCTTTCAATTTCATAAATTCACATTATTACAGAACAAATAAGGAAACACTTGAAATCCAACTGAAGAGAACCTGAAAGCTATACTAAATTTGACCATTCCATATTCTGTCCATGAAGAGCAAGTTTCTAAACTCAGACTAATATAAAATGCCAGGTATTAAAATGTTGATGAATAACAGTCATTTTAATTTATATATGCTTAACTATGGCAGTATTTTTATGTATTGATCGTAAACACTTTTTGAGCATTTATTGTGCTCCAGAAACAGTTCTAAGACATTAATCCTCACAACTCAATGAGGTAGGTATTATCATTATCCCCATTTTATAGATGAGGAAACTGAAGTGCATAAAAATCAGCAGAGCTGGGATTTGATAAAGACTAACTGCAACTTTAAGCAAACAAGCAGTCAGAAGGGTCTATGAGAGGCGCTAGGACTTAATGAAAGTCCTTGTGCTCTATGGAATCACTAGAACCCTACCGGAAGACCTCTATAATAAAGTTCTATGGCTCTAATTTCCCCCTCCTTTTCCTTCTAGAAATACCCTCCATCTTGGCACACAGGTCAGAGTATGCATGTGGCTTGCTATGTCTGCATGCACTGGGTTGCAACCCTTTCTTTTTCCCCCCAATAAACCCTTTTTTTGGTGACAAAACACCTAGTCAATATTATTTTTCAGTTGACAGATTCAAACCCATAGTCTGATTCTAGAGTCTGTGCTCCTCACCGCTGTCTCTCTGTTACGGTCCATTAAAGGTGATGATGTTGTAGAACTACAGTACTAAGTCAGTTCTTCTTCCTATAAATGTGCGTATGCCAAGTCCTCGTTCTTAAAGCAATGAAACTTTATTCTTGTCCCATGTCTTCCCTTTCTTTCAGTTGCCAGGGTACTTGAAATTATTATGATAGATAACATTTGTATATTTCATTATGGTTTACAACATGGCTTCAGATATCTTTTCTATTTTTTTAATTCCTCCCCTTTATTTCCCTCTGCCCCGCACCACCCCCCTCCCACCAGCATTCTCCCCCTTAGTTCATGTCCATGGGTCAAACATATAAGTTCTTTGGCTTCTCCATTTCCTATATTATTCTTAACATCCCCCTGTCTATTTTGTACCTACCATTTATACTTCTTATTCCCTGTACCTTTCCCCCCATTCTCCACCCTCCCCTTCCCTACTGATAACCCTCCATGTGATCTCCACTTCTGTGATTCTGTTCCTGTTCTAGTTGTTGGCTTAGTCTCTTTTCATTTTTGTTCTTTTAGGTTCAGTTGTTCATAGCTGTGAGTTTGTTGTCATTTCACTGTTCATAGTTTTGATCTTCTTTTTCTTAGATAAGTCCTTTTAACATTTCACATAATAAAGGCTTGGTAATGATGAACTCCTTTAACTTTACCTTATCTGGGAAGCACTTTATCTGCCCTTCCATTCTAAATGATAGTTTTGCTGGATAGGGTATTCTTGGATGTAGGTCCTTGCCTTTCATGACTTTGAATACTTCTTTCCAGCCCTGTCCTGCCTGTAAGGTTTCTTTTGAGAAATCATCTGATAGTCTTATGGGAACAAGGAGTATGGGAACCTTTGTAGGTAACTCACTCCTTTCCTCTTGCTGCTTTGAAGAGTCTCTCTTTATCTTTAATCTTGGGTAATGTAATTATGATGTGCTTTGTTGTTTGCTTCCTTGGGTCCAACTTCTCTGGGATTCTGAGTTTCCTGGACTTCCTGGAAGTCTATTTCCTTTGCCAGATTGGGGAAGTGCTCTGTTATTTTTTTAAGTAAGTTTTCAATTTCTTGCTCTTCCTCTTCTTTTTCTGGCACCCCTATGATTCAGAAGTTGGAGTGTTTAAAGTTGTCCCAGAAGTTTCTAAGCCTTTCCTCATTTTTTTGAATTCTTGTTTCTTCATTCTGCTCTGGTTGACTATTTCTTTCTTGTTTCTGCTCCAAATCATTGATTTGAGTCCCAATTTCCTTCCCTTCACTGTTGGTTCCCTATATGTTTTGCTTTATTTCACTTCACTTTTTCCTCCATTTTACGACTATACTCCACCATTTCTGTGAGCATTCGTATTACCAGTGGTTTGAACTCTGCATCTGTTAGGTTGGCTATCTCTTTATTGCTTAGTTCTATTTTTGGAACTTTGATCTGTTCTTTCCTTTGGGTCATATTTTTTTTTTCTTGGTGCAACTATTATGTTGTGAGGGGTGGAGCTTTAGGTATTTGCCAGGACAGGGCAACCCACATCACTGCCTTGTGGCATTGTATGTGGGGGAGGGGTCTGAGAGGGAACAAAGCCACTTGCTTGGCTCTTGGCCAGCTTTCAGTCACTTCCCCTGTTACCCACAAGCAAATTGGGCCCTTCTGGTGCTGATTCCCAGGTGGGTGGGTTTGTGTACATTCTAGAAACCTGTGGGTCTCTCAGAAGAACTTTCTTGTGAGACTGGCAATTTCTCCAGCTGCTGCAACCCCCACAGGTTTTTACCAGTAGAGGTTTTGAGGCTTTCTTTCCCCATGCTGGAACCCTGGGTTGCACAGTCTCTCTCACTCCCCAGTTGTTCCTCCCAGCTTATCTGCATGCAAATGTGGGACCACCCAGTCTGCCAGCTGCAGGCTTGCCACGTGTCCTCTCTGCCCTGGCTGCCTGTCTCAGCCTCTCCTACCTGTTTGAATGAATGTTTCTTCTTTAACTCCTTGGTTGTTGGATTTCCATACAGTTCAATTTTCTGGCAGTGTTGGTTATTTTTCATTTTTAAATTTGTTGTTGTCCTTCTTTTGGTTTTGTAAGAGACAAAGTGTATCTACCTACGCCTCCACCTATGCCCAGATACATTTTCTAATTTGTTTCTCTTAATCTTGTTGGGATGGACAGGAATCATCATCATCATCATGGTCATTTTAAATTTATAGGTAAAGAAATCCAGGCAGATCTATTTTAAGTAACTTAAGTTATATAGCTAATAAATGGTGGGCTAGAACCCTAGACTCTTGATTCTAGATGTAAACCCAAATTAATTTTAGACTGTAATAAAGAATAAAATGTATTTATTTGAGCAAAAGGAGCTACAGCTCAGGAGACACAGACTCAAGCAGTAACCTAAATTGTGCTCTGCTGAGACAAAGGGGAGGCTGCCTTTTATAGAGGAAATTTCCATTTAGGTCCCCAATTATGTAAATGAGGTACTCAAATTGGTACAGTTCTGATTGGTCCAAATTGCACAGTCCTGATTGGCCACCAATATGTTTCCTGCTTAGTTGTTATAGAGCAGTCTGATTGAAGGGGCAGGTCTTAGTCCATTGGTTGAAAGACAAAGCCAGGAACTACCTCAGAATTGTTGATTCCATCTGCATAAATGAGTAGAAAACCTAGAGTTCAAATTGGCATTCTTCCTAGTATACAAAGTATGTGAGAAGCCCCTGTCAGCAAATGGCCACTAAGCTCTTTTCGTTTATAAAATTTGGGCCCTCGGTTGACTATGAGGAGTCTATCTCAGCAAATAATTCCTTCTCAGGATTTACATCAAATGAATCTTCTTAGGGTCCACATTTGTCATTGAAATTCTCTCCTCTCTTGACTCCTGATCCTAGTTATCCTCAAGCTCCTTTGGTTTTGACTACTCCTCTTTGTTTTCTTCACTGCTCTCCTACTTTTGCTCTCTTAACATGTCTTCTCCATAGCTGTGTAGCAGAGATGCATTTGTTACCCCAAAATATGTCTTTGTCATAAGGATTATCTTAAGCTGGTTATTTTTAAGAAACAGCAGACCCTGGAGAAGCTCTGAAAGCCCAGCAGAAGTTACCCTTTGTAAAGGACATATACATTTATGAGGGAAATCTCCATTTGTAAGGGTGTACCTGGAAGAGGGATGACTCAATCTCTAAAAGCTCTTATTAATGGAGAAGGCAACAGTTATTTATTTTTATCCTCACCTGAGGACATTTTTCATTGCTTCTTAGAGAGAGAGAGAGAGTGAGAGAGAGAGAGAGAGAGAGAGAGAAACATCGATGCAAGAGAGAAGCATCAATTGGTTGCCTCCTGTACTCACCTGGACCAGAGCCCGCAACCTTTCAGTTACAGGATGATGCCCCAACCAACTGAACCATACTGGCAAAAAAGGGTGAAAAAGGCAACATTTAAATCCGCATAACCTTACTCTGGTTTCTTATGCCTTTTCTGGAAACATCCCAGAACTGATTCTCCTGACCTGCAACATCTTTTGTCTTTAGCTGAGGATGATATTTAAGGTGATCATTTCCACCATTTTGGTGAGTTCCTCAGTTTTCCTGGGTTTCTCCCATGGATATAGGAGGTATACATGTTATTAAACGTTTGTTTGATTTTCTGCTGTTTATCTCTCATGTCAATGTAATTCTTAGGCTATCTAGAAAAACAGAGAGGGGAAAGGGGAATTTTTTTCTCTTCTCCTGCAGCTGTCTTCTGGTTTTCTGCACTTACTCATTAATTATCTATTTTCACGGTTTCAACATTCAATTCTATGAAGATGACCTCTCATTTTCTACCACTGGTTGTAATATTCTGTACTCCCAACTTCTATTACGAGACTGTTGTTACTGGCATTAGGGTTCTTGGGTTCCCCAAGATAAAAATTGAGAGGAGCTCTGACTGGGTAGCTCAGTTGGTTAAAGTGTTGTTCTAATACAGCAAGGTTGTGGGTTTGATCCTTGGTTGGGGCTTATGCAAATGAGTGTATAAATAAGTGGAATAACACATTGATGTTTCTTTCTCTCTCCTCCCACCAAAATCAACAAATAAAAATTTTTAAACATAGAGAGGAAACCCCAGAGGTTTCCAGGCTGATTTCATTAAGCTTATACCCAAGAGCAAGGGAGGCAGCACAGAAGAAAGGAAGGTCCTCTGAACTGGCCCAGGGGCTGGCTCTGTGTGGCCGCTTTTATAAGCTAGGGACAAAGCAGGCTTGCTTGAAAATGTGGACTTTTTGAAAAGGTAAGCTTGTGAAGGGCTCTGGGGAATGGGATTTTCCATGTCAGGGTGAGGTTACTTCCTCCTTCTGTCTGGTGGTTTGGTAACTATTGTGCACCTTCCGTGTGGGGGAAAGATGGTGATGTTGCTTGTTGCTACCACCCCGGGAAGGTTGTATAGTGGTCGCACCTTGATGAACAGTGCAAGTGGGTGAGTAGGTTAAATAGGCAGTTTGAAGGGAGATAAGATAAGCTACCTCTGCCTTTTTGAGTAGGGAGTGGTGACATTTTTGCAGTCCGTTCACCATGAATTCCTTCTGACCAACTGGTGTTAACTTGGCTTCCTAGCCACCATCACTGGGCCCAAGTCCCTATTCTGTCTCACTATCATGTCTATCCTTTTTGTGCCTTTTCTTACTTCCTCTATCTTAGGTTAGACATTCAAAGCTTCTCTCCTGGATTTCACAAAACAGCTTTATTGAAAGAAATTTATCCATTACTCCAAATAGTACTTTCATAATCAGAAAAAAACTTTAAAAGCCTACACTACCTACTCAATGGGAGAAGATATTCACAAACAATACATCTGATAAGGGGTTAATATCCAAAAAATATAAAGAACTCATATAACTTAACACCAATTAAAAAATGGGTAGAGGACCTGAATAGACATTTCACTACAGAGGACATACATGTGGCTCTGGCCCGTGTGGCTCAGTTGGTTGGAGCATCATCCCGTAAACCTAAAGGTTGGAGTTTCGATCCTGGTCAGGGCACATACCTAGGCTGATGGTCTGATCCTGGTCTATCCCTGGTCGGGGCATGTACGGGAGGCAACCAATCGATGCTTCTCTCATTCATCGATATTTCTGTCATCTCTCTCTCTCTCTCTCTCTCTAAAAAGCAATGACGAAATGTCCTTGGGTGAAGATAAAAAATAAAAATAATTTTAAAAAGGGGATATACAAATGGTCGACAGATATATGAAAAGATGCTTAACAAATTAAACCACAATAAGATATCACCTCACACCCGTTAGCATGGCTATTCTCAAAAAAAAAAAAAAAATCAACAAATAAAAAGTGCTGGTGAGGATGTAGTGAAAAGAAAACCCTCAAGCGCTGTTGGTGGGATTGTGAATTAGTGCAGCCACTGTGGAAAGCAGTATGGAAATTTCTTAATTGCCACATGATCCAGGAATTCCACTTCTGGGTATTTATCTGAAAAAACCCCAAAAACATTAATTCAAAAAGATACAGGTACCCCATGTTCATTGCAGCATTATTTATAACAGCCAGGATGTGGAAGCAACCTAGGTGTCCATCACCAGATGAATGGATAAAGATGTGGTACGCACACACATAACAAAATCTTACTCATTAATAAAAGAAGAAAACCTTGCCATTTGTGACAACATAGATGCATCTAGAGAGCATTATGCTAACTGAAATAAGTCAAACAAAGAGAGACAAATACCATATGATTTCTTTCTTAAGATTTTATTTATTTATTTTTAGCTAGAGGGGAAGGGAGAGAATAAAAGAGGGAGAGAAACATAATCAGTTGCCTCTCACATGCCCCCACCTGGGGACCTGGCCCACTACCCAGGCATGTGCCCTGACTGGGAATAAACTGGTAAACTTTCAGTTCACAGGCAGGTGCACAATCCATTGAACCATACAAGACAGGGCCAAATATCATATGATTTTGCTTATATGTGGAATATAAAAAAATGAAACAAATGAATAAACAGAAGGGAAACAGACCCATACATATAGAACAACGGTGATTGCCAAGGGGGACAGGACCAAGGAATGGGTGAAATTCTTTTACATTAAAATTAATTCTTTTAAATTAATTATCTTTTAATAATTAATTTTTTTAAATGGACTATAATAAAAGAAAAAAAGAAATCATTACATTCACTCTTGGAGTATTTGTTGAATGTTTCCTCCCTCATAAAGTATTTCCAGATTTCCTCAACCAGGTTTGTTTCATTATTTCTTTGACTTTTTTTTTAACCACTCTTATGTCATTAATATATTTTAATATGTTCTTGTTTTATATTAAATTTATGTGGTTATCTTATCTATTAGTCAATTCTTGAAGACTTAAAATGTATTATCCTGATTCTGTTTATGGATAATAACTTCTGGGTAAATATTTGTGAAATGTATTAAATTGAACCAAAATAATATAATTTTGAGCTGATAACTACTGAGTCCTGTGTCCAATTCTCTTCTTATGCTTCATTTCAGTGCTTGTTAAGCCTAGTGCCCCTGTCCCTAAAAGCTCATTCATGATGGGCTTCTTGGCAGAAAGAAGTTGAAACATAGGTCAGGTAAACTATTTTTATTGGTTCTAGTCCATTTATTGGTTTCTCTTAGAGAAAGTGGTTGTGAAGCAGGAAGACTGAGGCAGAATAGAGCATTATAGCATTATTTCTTAAAAGAAACACCTTTTCTTTTTTAATATCTTACATTTTTTATTAAAAAGTAATACATTCTATAAAAATTTGAATATCCCATAAACATTTAATGTTGAATGTGAAAAGTCCCTCATGACCTCACATCCCCCAAGAAACAGCTTTTCTTAATCCAAAGCATCCGCATGTTCCCTTCAACTTCATTATGTCAATTGATTGCTAACTGTAGATATTTAAGTGGTCAGTATGCATTAATAACAACAAAAACACCAAGAGATTCCTAAATCAGACACTTTAAAAATTCAAGTTCTATTCACCTAGTACAGATTTCAAGCATCTTTCTATGCATACTCTCTTTAGTTTCAAGTTGAGAGAAGAAACACTTGGGATTCATAGATCCACTGAAGGGTAATTCTAGTTTGAAATCTTTACAGTTCTTATGACCTATGGCCCACTGATCACTTCTCTACCAAAAATGCAACTAAGAACAAGTAAAAATGACAAGTAAAACAAGTAAAAGTTTTTGGTTTTTATGTGTGCGCATGTAGATTAGACTTTTGTCCTGAGCCTTAATTTAAAGTTTAAAAAGTTAGGCTAGTATGCAACAAAGAAGAATTTTATATTACTTTCTACATGGGTAACCAAATAACTATATATATGCCAGTAAATCACATACTTGTTCAATTTATTTTTTGAACACTTATATAGTGTTTATGCTCAGATATTCTCTGTGCTCAGTTACCCTTTTTAAGTACTTAGAAACATTGCTAATGCTCATAATAATCCTATGGGGTTGGTACTACTACTTAATTTTACAGATGGGGAAACTAAGGCACTGAGAGATTAAAGTAATTTGTTCAAGGTCATTTAGCTATTGAGTGTGAGAACTAGAATTTGAACCTAGGATATCTGACTGTGCTTATAACAACTGTCCTTTCAAACTAATTGAATTGACCTAAGGCTGCTCTGTTCTTTCGGTGATAGTTCTCTTGCTCAGGGAGAATGCCTTTGAGGATTATTTCCAAGTACATAATATTCCACTTTTTTTGATAGTTTTATCAAGAAATCGCTATTAGGTGCTTGATTATACAGGATATGTACCAAATGCATATTGAGTTTGGACAGACTTAGAAGATAAGGAGTAAGTTCCACCTTGGGTGTATTTGTTAACTTTACCAAAAGATAAGGGACTATGGATACATGTCTATATTCATATTCATTGCCTTTGCTCTTCATACCAACTCTTTGGTTGGGGGGGCAAATAATAGTAGTTTCATTTTAAGGATGATAAAATTTGAGGCTCCAAATTGTTAAGTGACTGTCAAAAATCTCAGATTGTGAGCGACAGGGTTAGCGCTCTAATTCAGTCCTCCTGACTCCAAATTCAGTAATCTTTCTCCTAAATTAAACTCCTTTCCTACAATCTGAACTTCGCTGTTACTTTGGCAACAGCGCAGAACACTGAGTGTCTAGAAACCATGATACTGCCTTCTCTCAGTGCCACAAAGTTAAAAGTCTAACTGAGGCCATTAGCCACCAATCCCTATGTTAAATTCCCTTCTTCATGTACTTCATCTTAACCTTTGTTAAATCCATTGCCCTTATCAGCAAAAGCTCACTTTTGATGGGATTCTTGCCAGACAGGCCAGGTATGCTGACTGTTCTGCAATGTCCAGACATTCTGTTTCTCTCAGGCGTGGGTATGAGCAGGAAGCCCGAGAGACAGACATCTAATAGCAGCCTGGGGTGAGGACTTTTCCCGTACTTGAATCTCACATTCCCCCTCTGACACAGCCATTTCCCTGTCAACAGCTCTCGTGAGGTGCAGCTATTTGGCAAAGGTAAAGGGCCTTTGCCTTCTGTTGGCTTGAGGTGACAAACTCTGTCTCGAGTAGTTTATATAGGGAATAGTCCTTATTTTAGAGGAAATAGCCATGCCTGTTGAGTTCACTTTTCATCCAATTAGGAAGTTCTGAGAAGTTAGATGTATCATGAGATTCTAAGAAAACTTTAAATGCTAGGTCATTTAAGATTTTTATCAGCAGGTGGCACTGCTCTCTTTCCTCACCAAATACACTCTCCAAGAAAAGAAATACTGTTCCTTTTTCCTCGTTGCTATTGAGTTCCTTAGGCTTGTTTGGCCAGACTTACACATTTCTTCTCAGTTCCCTTTTGTAGCGATTTAGTCTACAATATCTGTTTATGTGGTTTAATTTATTTATACCCTCTTTCCACAAAGGATTTGAAATTGCTTACAACATACAGTGTATGAGGAAAAGGAGAATAAAACTTGCAATAAAGAATATGTAATTTGATTCTGGGTAGTGGAGCTGGAGGAAAAAAAATACATACACACACACCCCGCTTTTTGCCTTGTGTAATGCACAGTTTTTGCCCACATTTTTTTGGGAAAAATAAAGATGCGTATTACACATGGGCAGCGCTCAAACGTAGGTGCGAGTTATACACGGCAAAATGCCAGGTCCTTGGGTGAATGACTATTTTTAGGATTTGAAATTAAAATGAAAGTTCTCACCTAGGATTATTGGAAGCAAGTTTTTGTTGTACTCTTCTCATCTCTCTAACCTAATTTATAATATTCCTGTTCTATCAAATCTAAGCAGTATTTTTACTACCCTGTAGCCTCAAGTCTGCGTAATTTGCATTTCTGAGCCTGTAAGCTTCAGTTTTTCAAAATGCAGGCTTCACCCATTCTTTCATTCATCCTGCAGATTGAGCTCCAACTGTTACCAAGGCCTTCTCCTGGGTATTGAGACTACAAATATATCCAATAGATAGCTTTGACAGTGTCCAATCAATTTATGACAGGATTCTCTTCTCAGAAAGCTTTTAGCTGGTTGGATAAAGAAGACCTACATTTACACTCATTAAAATTAGAGAGCTATTGTAGGTAGTTATAATCAAACGCTAAGTCTTTGTGATGGGTCTTAATAGGGATCTAGAACTGTTCTGCCTATAAAAAAAATCGGTAAATGTCATCTCGTTCACGTCTCTAACGGAAAGCCAGATTAAAACTGTTGCTTCAATACAGTTTGTAAGGAATGGCATGGTCCGCAATAGCTGGGGTAATTGGGATGGGGGCGGGCTGGGCGGAGGGCCCCATGCAGCCCCGACGTTTGGCCATGGTTGACTATAAGCATCAGCATGTCACCCTCCCCACTGATGTCGAAGGTTGGGGCAAGCATTAAGGTGGAGGGTTCCAGGGAACCAGCCTCCGGAGTTGAGCTCCAAAGCTGGGGGCCCGACTCCCTGCGCTCGGGGTGAGGGGCAGGTAGCAGCCGCTAGGTCAGCGGCTTCGCGGCGCGTGCGAGTTCCACCAAGGGTGGCGCGGAGGCGGGGCGCGGCCGAACGTTCGCAGTTCGCCGCACCCCGCCCGGCATCCCCGCCTGCCCAGGCCCTCGGAGTCCGGCTTCCCAGCGCGCTCGAACAGGGGCCCGGACGCGTTCCTGCACTGGCATCTGGCTCCCAGGTTTTACGACGCCAGCGGCGCCTATGAACCGTGCATTGTGGTGTCCGATTCAGAGAAGCACTCCCTAAAGTACTTGGTCCTCAGCGACCAGCTCATCTACGTGACCGATAACCCACCCACGTCCATGCGGCAGGTCGTGGCGCTGCGGAACGTCTGGGCCATTGATCTGGTGAGGAGCGCGGGCAGGCAGTCGGGTTCGCTAGAAACTCCTTTTTGGGCCCTCCTGCACGAGGGAAGGAAAAGGAGGAGGAAACCTTCCCTTTGCCTCCCTGGAGTCCTAAACTCTAACTTACTTCAGTACTAGCAGCCTCATAGGGAAACTGGATTGCTTAGCACGTCTTATAAAGATGCCTTGCCCGCCTTGCCCGTTCGCTGGTGTGTACCGGTCACGCCTCCCCCCCCGCCCCCCTCCCAAACACACAATAGGGCTACAGATTTGAGAACATAGCCTCTTGTCAAAAGTACGTTTTAAAGTCATTAAAAGTACATTTAAAGTACATTTCAGTACGCAGGGCCTGTGCCAGGCACTGTGCCACACACTTGAGGATGCAAAAATGAAATAGGCCTCCTTTCCAGAGACAGAAAGCCAACACCAATGCAAATAAATGCCATGTGATGCATGTGATAAGTGCTCTTACGCCTTGCTTACTTTTTTTTTTTAATCTCCAGCGTGTACAGCAGGTTAAGTGCACAGTATGAATGAGTGAATCAATGAATGCATTAATGAGATGCGCACAGGATGCCTGACAATCTCAAGCTGGTTACTTGAGCCAATATGGGCTCAGGTCACGCTGGAAAAACGTCCTTGGTAGGACTGTCATCGGGGTGGAGCCTTGAAGGAGATACAATCTGGCACAGCCACGCCTTGTCCCAGTTTTTAGTGTGCTGCTACTGTATCCCTTTGCTCCAGGAATAGATTTACCCTATAAACCATCAACAGATTGGAAGCAGTCTCTCTTCTCCAATTACTATTTTTCCTCTCTTGGCTCTTTTTTGTCTGAGCTGCTCTCCAGGTGCGTTCTTTTTTCCACTGGGGACAGGTGTCTAGCCTTGTTTATTTTTCCCCTTGTCTGAGTCTCTGTGCTCCCCAAGGGAGAGGTTGGTGAGACTCTTAATGGGGTTGTTTTGCCAAGAGAAGCATAGCTTGTTTGGAATAGTCTGTAAGAGAATATAATTAATGAAAAAAATTTGTTTTCTACTTAAAACATCTGTGGGATAATATCACAGTGCAAATTTATTCTTTTCTCTTTTTTTAGTAAAATATGGGAAGTAAAACTGCCTTTTCCCTTACTGCCACTATTTCTATTATCTTGAACTAAAACAAAAAAAAAAATTAAATTTCCCTGGCTGGTGTAGCTCAGTGGATTGGGCGCCCGCCTGCGAACCAAAGGGTCACCAGTTCGATGCCCCAGCCAGGGCACATGCCTGGGTTGCGGGCCAGGTTTCCAGTAGGGGGTGCGCGAGAGGCAACCACACATTGATGTATCTCTCCTTTCCTCCCTCCCTTCCCCTCTGTCTAAAAATAAATAAAATCTTTAAAAATATATTAAATTTCTTTTACCAAATGTTAAAAAAAAACACTAAATGCTCAGCTATTTCTAGTGTCTGGTAAACATTTGTTGTTTTAACAAAAAGTAATGATTTTAGGATTTTGTTACTCTTCCCAACAAGAGATAGTATATGCATTTCGGTAGTTGTGTAGAATCCAAAAAATGTAGTAGAGCTCTGTAGGCACTCCCAAGGCACGAATCCTACATAAAAGTTTACCAGTTAATTTGGTAATACTTTATGTACAAAATTTACCTTTCAGGCATACAGACAATTGTGTAATGTCTATAAAGGTGCTGAACAAATCTAAGATTTCAGCACTGTTGATAGACTTTAACTTTGACTGAAGTTGTGGTAAGCAGATTAATGACCCCAAAAAGATAGCCCTGGAACCTGTGAATATGTTATATTACATGGCGAAGGGAAGCTAAAGTTGCAGATGGAGTTAAGGTTGTTTGCTAATTAACTGACTTTAAAAGAGGGAGATTATTTTGGATCATCTGGGTGGGCCCAAGATAATCACAAAGTCCTTAAAAGTGGAAGAGCAAGCAGAAAAAATCAGTGGTAGAGCGATGCAGCAGGAGAAAGACATACTGCTTTTGAAGGTGGAAGGGGGCCACAGACCACGGGATGTGGGCAGCCTCTAGAAGCAGGACAAAGCAAGCAATCAAGTTTGTGCCTCCAGAAGGAATGCAGTCCAGCTGATACCTTGATTTTAGCCTAGTGAGACCCATTTCAGGCTTATGTACTACAGAACATAAGAGAAAAAAAATTTTTCTTCTGTAGGAGAAAAAATTTATGCTGTTTAATGCCACCAAGTATGTTGTTTAACCCCACCAAGTTTGTGGTGTTGCAAGAGCAACTGGAAATTAGTACAGTAGTTTTCCCTGTTATGGTGCTTTAAAATGGCTAATTGTTTTTAAAAATATCGTTTCAGTGAGAAATAAATATAATCATGTCAAGCACAAATTCCTTAACAATCTCTTTTTCTGAGTTTTAATAAAATAGTTCTGGGCTTATTATTATATTTCATGGCTTGTACTAAGCTCCATTGGATGTGTGAAAAATGGGTGTTATGGAATTGCTTTACCTGGTATCAATTAATAACCACAGAGGTAATTGACTGTCTTCTCCCTATGAACACTATGTCCTTACTTGATACTACAATATATAGAATTTTCCTGCTTTCTGTGTTATATCTCATGTAGTTGTCCTTCTATCCATGCTAATGAAAGACCAGAACTTGGATTGGGTACAAGAGAGGTTTGGGTACAAAGATGAGCTTAAAAGTGCCCTTGGAGATCTCAGGAGGCATTTGATAGTTCATCCACAGAAAGAAAGTCTCTAAGGTTGCTTGGGCAGAGATTATATAAAAGGCCCACGTTTTCCATAAAAGTTACTTGTAAAAATTATTCTCTAGAGTTCTGCTCTTGTTGTATGCATCAAAACACTATTCTTTAAGTGCTTCTAAGATTAGACACATTGTTAAAGTGTGAGAACCAAATATCCAGAACAGTCTGGGAATTTCCTATGGGTTCACTGCATCCCAACAGCTTCGGAGAAAAGAAAATCTTTCAGCTCCAGCAGCCCTAGCCTCCATGTCTTGCCTTTTTCCTTATCCTGTCACCACTGCCGCCTCACTGAATATCTCTTCTCCAGCCATCCCGGGCTCCATGTGGCTTCTTGAACAAACAACAAATGTACCTTTTACAGCGTGGTCTGTTTGCTTGCAGTGTTCATGTCTTCCTCCTTCAAGGTTGTTCGGATCATCATATTTACAGTCCTTTTCCTCCTCTTCCTTTTTTTTCTCTTCCTCCCCCTTAAAAAAAAAAAAAATTCTTAGCTTAGAATGGTCACAAGGCTTGCTGAAGGGACCACTGTAGTTTGCCAACTCATCCCTGCTTTCCGCCCTTCCATAATCAGATCCTACACATTTTCTAGGCTAAGCCCAAGTTGTTCTTACTTCAAGTCACTTTTCCTTGACTGAGACCATAAGGGCAGGTTTTTGGGTCTGTTTCGTTCATTGCTGTAGCTCTGGTTCCTAGAACGCTGCCTAGTACAGGTAAGACACTCAATAAATATTTGTTAAATATTCAACATAATCTGTCTTCTGTCTCATTCTGAATTTATTATCTGCAGTATACATTTGGGCATTTTATACTGCATTTTTATTCAGGTTTTGCTTTCCACTTGTATAGACTTGGTCAAATTTTTTAATCTCTACTCCGTGCCCCACATCCTCATCTGTAAAATGATGATAACAGTGCTTTACTTACAGAGTGTTGGAAGGAGTAAATTAATAAATGTAACACTTAAAATAGTACTTGGCACATGATAAGAGCTACATACATGTTAGTTATAATTAATAATCTTTATTCATATATATTATGAATATATGGCTCCCCATGGATCTGTGAGATCAACATTATTATTCCTTTTCCAAGTTGGGACATTTAGCTTTAGGAAATTTAGAAAATTTGGAAAGAAAATAACTTTCTGAGCATTTGTTATGTATTAGGCATTTTGAAATACATCATCTCATTTATTCTTCTTGGAAATCTGCCCAGAAGATTTGCCAAATTTGATGCATTCAGAAACAGAATTCCTGATCTTTACCCCAAACCTGTTCACCCCTTAGCTTTCCCTATTTTAGGAAATAACATCTTCCATCTTCTTTAATTCTGTCCTCTCCTACATCCAACATATCAGTATATCCTCTTTTAAAAAATGTATTGAGGCAACACTGGTTAAAAACATTATATAAATTTCAGGTGCACATTGTAATTTGATACCTATGTACTCTACTGTATTGCATGTTCACAACCCTAAGTCTGGTTTCCTTCTGTTACCATATATTTGACTCCGTTAACCCAGGTTACCATCCTCGCATCCCCCTTTCCTTCTGGTAATCACCATTCTGTTGTCTGTGTCTGAGTTGGTTTTTGTTTGTTTTGTTAGCTTATTTGTTACTTTTTTGTTTTATATTCCACATATGAGTGAAATCATATGGTTTTTGCCTTTTCTAACATTTCTTTTAGTATAATACCCTTAAGAGCCATCCATGTTGCTGCAAATGGCAGTATTTCATCTTTTTATGGCCGAGTAGTACTCCATTGTATATAAGCCACAGTTTCTTTATCCACGTATCCATTGATGGACACTTAGGCTGTTTCCATATCTGGGCTATTGTGAATAAAGCTGGAGTAAACATGGGGTAGGTATATCTTTACAAATTAGGTATACCTTTACAAATTAATGTTTCCATATTTTTTGGATAAATACCCAGAAGATGAGCTGCTGGATCATATGGCAGTTCTATTCTTACTTTTTAAAGGAACTTCCATACTAGTATATCCTCTTGTCTTGTGCAAAGGAGGAAAAAGTTTTCCACAACCCTCTTAGGGTCCCTGGCTGGGTCTCTCAACTGACAAAGACAGATTAATAGAAGAAAAGCATATAAATTTATTTAATATAAATTTTACACTACATGGGAGCCTTTATAAGGAAATGCAGACCCAAAGAAACAGATAAACTGGTGCATTTTTAATACTAGGTTTGATGAAGAATGGAGAGTCATGGAAAAATATGATGGAACAAAAAGGGGTATGAGCTAAGGCTCAAAGTGGGGGAAACTTAGCCAGGCCTGCTGTTTGGATTCCTCTAGGCATCCCCGTCTCATAGACGGGACATTTCTTTCCTCTGGGTATAGGGAGGGCACCTGTCTCATGCTTGGGGGAAGGTCAGAGAAAGTTTCCTGCACCTGCCTTTTTCTCAAATTCCTTCAGCTTAAAATATCCAGTATGCCAAGGGGCCATATTTTGGGGTCACATGTTCTGAACCCTGTCACTTGTCTTCCAAAATATATCCAACTATGACCTTTGTTATTATGCCTTTTCCGGTGCCACCTGTCCAATCCCTTATCTAGACGATTGAAATTGCCTCCAAATTGATTCATCTCCAAATAGCAGTTGGGATGATCTTTTTAAACACATTATAAATTAAATTATGTCACTCTGCTGTTTCAAAGCCTCCATGAGCTTGCAAACTCCTTATTGCCTACCAGATCCTCCATGATTTGATCCCTCCATCTCTGACTGACCTGCTGCCACTCTTCTGTAATCTCTTTATGCACTTCTTCCGTACCTCAGTGCCTTCGCACTTGCCATCCTACTGGAACACTTGTCCCAGATCCTCAGAGGGTTGATTCCTTCTCGTCAGCTGTGTTTCCAAATTCAGCATCACCTCTACAGAGATGCCTTCCATGGCCACCCCATCTAAAGTACCATTTCCCCATCCTGCTCATCATATCTCTTTGTCTCAAAGCCCTGATCAGTATCGGCATTATAAGATTAACCTTTGTAATGATTTATCATCTCCATGACAGCAGGACCTTGTCCGTCTTGTTCATTCCTGTGTCATTGTGCACTATATTTTCTGACACGTAGTATATAGATAGTCAATAATTACTTGTTAATTGGAAGAATTAATGAATGAATGGATGCTCAGGTCCATCATACATGCTACCTCTTAGAAAGGGAGATCATATTTCATTGTTTATAATTATTGGGGGCCTCCGCAGACAGCTCCTCACACTGGCCGGAGATATACAGCCAGTGAGTGGCAGAGCCAGAGTAAAATCTCACTCGTCTCCTGAAGCTCAGGTTCAGATCTGTCACACTCCTTTTTGTGTTTACACGATGTGATCCCCGTGTTGTTTATCTGCGTCATGCATTTTGAGAGGTAATAAGAGTTACATAAGATGAGACCATGTTATGGATGCTGCTTCTTTAGCTTTCTTTCTCTATTTGGACTCTTTTGTAACATTTCAAAGCTCTCACTGTAGGAGGCAGAAAGAAGTGGTAAACTCTTAACAGTCATTTTGGCTTCTTCTTAAGTTTGTTTGCATAGAATAGTTTGGATATTGTATTCAAGTCTTGAGAAACCCCATAAAGGCAGGCATTTTGTCAGCTTGATTCACCTCTATATGTGCAGTGACTGGAACAGCCCCAAGGTCTCAGCTCTTTAACATAACGTAGACTCTCTTATTCGAGCTACTTGTCCATCATGGATTAGCAAGGGATTGCATTTATTCATCTTTGTCACAAGATATGTGATACTTAGTCACACATTTTAGGATCACAGGCTGTATCTCAGGACATGCTTGCTTAACCACCATGGCAGGGGGAAATTAACTCAGCAAATTATCTACTGTTTTAAGCTTCAACCCAGAGGTAACACATGTCACTTCTCACATTTCATTAGCCAGAGTCAGGCACATGCCTAACTTAAAAGGGGGCATTCTGTGTGCATTCCACCTGTCTGGAAGAGAGAATAGGCATATTGTGAACAGCTTTAATGTCTACTTCAAATTACTGACATTCTATCGAGTGCTCACTATATGCCACCCAGCTGCTATGAAAGTGCTTAATTTGGAACTTCTTTATCCGTATAATAACTCCAGATAATACTGTTAGCTGTTTTACAGATAAGGAACCTGAAGTACAGAGAATTTAGGCAGTTTTCCCAAGGTCATCAAAAAATGGCAGAATCAGAATTCGAGCCCAATTAGTCTGGCTCCAGAGTCAGTGCCCTTAATCTCCTGGCTACAGCTGCCTTGGCACGTAGTTTCGACTCACTGATTATTCAGAAGACTCTTAGCTCTTTGAAAACATAAACTCCATCTTTTATTTTTTATGTTTCAATTTTGCTCTCTGCAGTAGGAACTAAAAAATATCCACAATGAATTGAACTGAATATTAGAAGCTAGATAATCAGCTGCTGAAAGCTAGGGCTCTTTTATTCTTTGAAATTGAAGCTGATAAGGGTAATGTGAATCAAAACTCTGACACCAAGACTAAAGTATAAGGTAAATATGGAATTGTTAACAAAATAGTGGAAAAAGAGAAATAATGGGTATCCCCTTGCCTTTTCAAAGTAGTATTTTAATATAAGTCAGTCAGTTCCAGTTGCCAATATAAATATGGATAAAAATGATATGGAGGATGACATATTAATCTTAGAGATTTAGTCAAAGAAGTTAAGGGTATTTCAGATAAAGCATTAGTTATTTGAGGTAATAACAAAAAAGAGCATTCTCCTCTCTTCCAATATGTCCCTTGATGCCACCCCCAGAGACAAATATTGGACTGAGTGGACTGCGAATCTGGCTTTGTATTGCATTACTGAGGTTCTTAATAATCAAAGGTTATTGATTATAATAGATATCTTTTGGGAATGCATCATATTTCAGCCTTGTGCCAAACACTCTAAATGGATTATCTAATTTAATCTTATTAATTCTATACGGAAGGTGTTATTATCTCTTTTTTTTACAGATGAGAAGAATGTAGCAGAGAAAGGATGAATACTTGAACAAGGTCCTATATTCAGAAAACATTTGAGCTGGAATGTAAACGTAGGTCTTTTGACCTCAGGGGCAGCATTCTAAAACCACTATGGACATAGTAACAACTGGCCTTCTGCAAATCTGTGGTATTTCTTGAAGTTTTTAGGCTTTGCAATAGGGACACCATAGTTACGTCAATATGCAGGTTGCATGGTTCCTGAGTATTGGCTGTCAGAAAGGAGGGGATGAAGTTATAAACACCTTTTTCATTCTCAAACAGCATATCTCCGTATTCAAGGTTATTGTCCTTCAAAACCGAGACTGGTGTCATTGCTATTGCTGATGAGGTTCAGGGACAGGTTTGGCTGAAAATACCCTGGTGGGAGTAGAATCCTTTTCACAGCACCAGGCCTTGAAAGCTTTTTTTCTCTTTGTCTTTCTTAGTTGTAGCTCTTGGCCCTGAGGCAATGAATTTTCAAGCCTAACACTGAACTAATCTAGGGAGTCTCCAATATTATGAGACAGTGTCCAATTCTCCAAAGTGCTAATTCCTTTTCAAGTATGTGGGTGGATCATTCATGACAGCTATATTAATAGATTACAAAAATAGCTCATCTACTCAGACTTCCTTAGGGATTGGCATGCTATAGCTCAAGTAGACAATAATGGAAAAAAAACAACAACACCTGGTTGAGACTGCAATGAGTTTGTTAATTATGACAGTAGAAGGATTTGCAAAATGCTAAATGTAAAAATAGCTTTTACTTAGGTTCAAACTTGTATACAGTGTGACACAGGTAATTGCTAATGTGGTTTAATTAGAGGGAAAAATCACTCAAGATATCTCCAAATATTCATTGGCTGCGTCATCAGTTGGGCAAAACCTCCGGGGTTACCACTGGTCCTTGTTCAGATTCTACTCACTCAGGACAGGTAATTAATCAAATTGCAATTTGAGTGAATTAATTTATTACTTAACTTTTCTCTCTTTGTTGGAGACCATTAGAATTAGAGCTTGATTTGCAGAGAGGAAGTTTGGTCTTGAAAGGACTGTGGAAGTTGAAAGATACTACACAATTTAGCTCTTTTCGGGCCTTACTTCCACTATCTCTAAACTTTACCTCAGTACATGAGGTGTGCCTTCAGTTTTTCCCTTTTCCTCTGATTTATGTTTTATTTTCTCTTCTATACTGTGCAGCTCTATTGAACAGATGTTAGATTTTATATGGAGCATTCTACCAATGTTTTGAATTACTAGGGACTATACATATATAAATGAATAAAAAAATGGTATCTCATAATTTAGAGAGGAAAGCAAGCAAATGGGAAAGAAGAAAAACAGTTATAAGCAGATAATTATAATGAAATGTGAAAATAGATATAATAAACAGAATATGATGAACACCAGAAGAGGAACTAACATATTCTGTTGGGGAAATGAATGGGAAAAGGTCCACCAAGGAAGTAATTTCTGATCTTCGCCTTGAAGGAAGAAGAATAGGTTCTAGGCAGAAAAAAAGGGCAAGTGTATTACAAGAGGAGGGAATAACACATGCTTTATTAACTTCCTGTAATATGTCTAAACCCACATCAGTGGAAGCAAGCAGAACCCTGTTTAGGTGAAGGCCACATAACTTTTTCTGTTTTTAGTTATCTTTTACAGTTTGTTCAAACTAGGATTGTATCTGGAATCACACATTGCATTTGTTTGTGATCCCTCTTTTTTGTGAACTTATGGAAAAATTTCAAGCATAAACAAATTAGAATAACAAGTATAATGACTTGCCAAATACCCATTACCAACTTTGGTAATTATGAACATCTAGCTGATCATGTTTTACCTATATTCCATCCAAGTTTCCCTCTGAAGGATTATTTTAAAGCAGTTCTCGTATTTCCATGAGGAGGATGTTGTTAATGCTTTATGTTGTCCCTAAGGTTTCTTAGCTGTCCTCATTTTTTTTAAATTCCTTTTGCTGCCCTGCTTGGGTGTTTTTTATCTATCTTGTCTTCCAAATCACTGATTCGATCCTGTGTTTCATCTAACCTACTGTTTATTCCTTCCAGTGTATTATTTATTTCAGATATTGCACTTTTTATTTCTGACTGGTCCTTTTTTATGGTTTCTATGTTTTCATGTTGTTGAGCATCCTTATAATCATTACTGTAAACTCTTTATTTGTTAAATTTCTCACCTCCATTTCATTTAGTTATTCTTATGGAGAGTTCTTGAATTTGGGGCCTGTTTCTTTGTCTTCACATTTTGGCTGCTGCTTTGTATTAGGTAGATCTGCAGAGACTCTGGTGCAGACCTATGTCAGATGCTGCCTGTGTCCTGACCCTGGGCAACCTATATGGAGCTATCAGTGATCCATAGCTTGTGGCTCCCTCTGCTGGGTCTGGGTGTGTGCAGAAAGAACCAGGCTGCACACCAACACCAGCTTTTACCAGCACTAGACCAGGGGAGGGTCATCCAAAATCTCAGAGCTCCCAGACATCCACGTTTTGCTGTTAGGCTTAATCACTAATATAGTCTCCAGCTGTATTCCTCAACAACCTGGCTTAAGCTCCACAGGGGAGTGTGAGGGTTTCCTGTGGGTGAAGCTATTGCTTCCCCTCAGGTTGATGCCTGATGGAGTAGAGCGTTTTGCCTGAGAAAGATGGACTCTGCTGTATGGGGAATGACTCAGCACAGGGATCTTGGCCATTGTTCCTTCAGCTCTCTCCCCAGAGCCACCAACCCCAGAATCCCCTCACGAGTCTCTAATCTACTCTGCCCTCCCTCTGCCGGGGCCCAGGGTAAATGGCTGCAAACGAAACTCTGTGCATTGGCCCTTTAAGAGGCTCTCTGCATCTCTGGCTATTTCTCTGTGGTGGACAGAAACCCCACTGCTTTTCACAGCCAGATGTTATTTGGGTTCCTTTCCTGGTTCTGGTGCTCTACGCAGGGGAACCCAGCTTGGGGTTTAGACCCCACACTTCTCAGCGGAACCCCTGTGGCACCTAAAATATCCAACTGGAACTTCAGCCGCTGCCCATGGGAGTCCAGCCAGCCCTCTTGTGCCTCTTCCACACTCTACCAGTCTTGTTGTAGTGAAGTGGTTTCTTCTATTTTTTGTTTTAACGCTTCTCTCCAACTAGTGTTCTGTTGGTTATTCAGGACGGTTTTAATTTAGTTGTAACTCCAGTTTGGTCCTGGGAGGAGGTTAGTGTAGCTTCTACTTACTCTTCCACCATCTAGGGTCTCCCCTTTAAAGCAATTCTCAAACATATTATTTCATCCATAGACAGTTCGGTGTATATTTCTAAGAAATAAGGACAGTTTTAAAAAAGTAACCATAATGCCATTATCACACCTAAAATAATTAACAAGAATTCCTTGGTAACATTAAATATTCAGTCTATGTTCAAATTTCCCCACTTGCTCAAAAATGTCTTCTTATGGTGGTTGTGTTTGACTTAGGATCCAGATAATGTCCACACATTGTGTTTGTCTCTTAGATGCCTTTTAAGCCATGATAAATCTTTCTTCCTTTTCATTTTTTGTGTTACTTACTTGCTGGAGAAATCATGTCACTTGGCCTAGAGAATTTCCCGCATTCTGGATCTGCCCAATTGTGACTCCGTGGAATCCTTTAAAATGCTCCTCTATCCCCTATATTTCCTGTAAACTGGGATGGCAGGATGCAAGTTCAGTTTTTTGTCATGAATTCTCATAGTTGATGCTGCGTACTTCCTATTACATCCCATCAGCAGTCATGTACTATCTTTTGCCTCTTTGTTTTTGTCAGACCTGTGGGGTATTGTATCTCTTAGATCCCTGTTTAAAAAAAATTTTGGGAGAGATGGGTTGGGGGAGTCAGGACAGAGAGAGAGAGAGAGAGAGAGAGAGAGAGAGAGAGAGAGAGAGAGAGGAACATTGATTTGTTTTTCCACTTATTTATGCATTCATTGGTTAATGCTTTTATGTGCCCTGACCAAGGATTGAACCCACGATGTTGGCATATTGGGACGACACTCTAACCAACTGAACTACCTGGCCAGGGCTCTTAGATCCCTTTTTGAAACGAAACTATCACCCCTCTCTTCCGCCCTCTTTTTGTATGATTTGTTAAAGAGATAGCCCAGATTTTTTGTAAACTGTCTTTCTTCTGGATTTGATGATTATTTTTTCCTGCTGCTATTTTACTTGAGAACACATTTTTAAAAATTAAAGTATAATTGACATGCAACACTGTATTGGTTTCAGGTGTACAACATAATGATTCAGCATTTGTGTACGTTGCAAAATGATCACCACAGTAAGTCTAGTTATCATCTGTCCTCATACAAAGTTACAAATTTTTTTGTGTTGAGAATTTTTAAGATTTACTTCCTTAGCAACTTTCAAATTTGCAATATAGTATTACTATTATAGTCACAATGCTGTACCTTACATTCCCATACGATTTATTTTGGATCTGAAAGTTGAGAATACATATTTTAATCAGATGTTATCATAACCAAGTTTTCCCCTGTTTGGTATCACTTCTTAACAGAGAAACTAACTTTGTAAATTAAAAAACAAATAAACAAACAAAAAAAATCCAACTTCCCTACCGAATATATCTAGGCCATGCGGTAAATGAAGGGATCAGAGTGATTCTAATAATAATCTCTCAAAACCTTACTTTCTAAGTAGGAAAAAACTGACATCATGAAAATCAGGTTTCATCATGCCCTCATTAATACTTCATTTAGAAGTTTCTTGAACAAGGCAGGTAATTGCATGAGTAAATACTTGTGCTGAGGTTTGTTATAACTCTCAAACTCCAGTACCTTTTAATCTTTTAAAAATATGTTTCTGGATTTGGTTTGTAAGCATTTTGTCAGGAATTTTACATCTTTACGCATAAGAGATATTGGTCTGTAGTTTTTTTGTTGTGATGTCTTTGTCTGGTTTTGGTATCAGGATATATGGGAAGTGTGTTCTCCTCCTCTACTTTCTGAAGAGTTTTGAAGTATTTGTGTTAATTCTTTAAATATTTCATAGAATTCAACAGTAAAGCCATGTGGTTCTGTACCTTTCTTTGTGGGAAGTTTTTTGATTACTAATTCAGCCTTCTTCTTCTTTTTTCTTTAAAGAGAGGGAGAGAAATATCTATCAGTTGCCCCTCTCATGCCCCCAACTGGGGACCTGGCCCACAACCCAGGCATGTGTCCTGACACGGAATCGAACCAGCAACCTTTCGGTTTGTAAGCCAGCACTCAATCTGCTGAGCCACACCAGCCAGGGCTACTAATTCAGTCTTTTATAGTTCTCTTCATATATTTTTTAAAATCCTCACCCTAGGACATTTTCTTTCTTTTTCTTTTTTAAAAGATTTTATTTATTTATTTTTAGAGAGAGGGGAAGGAAAGGAAAAAGAGAAGGAGAGAAACATGTGCGAGATCGATTGGTTGCCTCTCACACACTCCCAACTGGGGATCCGGCCCGTGACCCAGGCACGTGCCCTGACTGGGAATCGAATCTGCAACCTTCCAGCACGCAGGCCAGTTCTCGATCCACTGAGCCATACCAGCCGGGGCTAGGACATTTTTTTCCACTGCTTTTAGAGAGAGAGGAAGGGAGAAAGAGAGAGAAACATAGATGTGAGAGAGAAATAGCATTCACCACCTTCCCATATGTGCCCCAACTCGAACCCGCAACCTGGGTATGTGCCCTGACCAGGAATCGAAACTGCAACCTTTTCCATCAGTGGGGTGACATGCCATCCAAATGAGTCACACCTGCCAGGGCTTCATATTGTTGTTATAGGCCTATATGTATTTTCTATTTATTTTTCTTGGGTTAGCTTTGGTGGTAGTTCATGGCTTTTTAGGAATATGTCCATTTTGTCCGGGCAGTGTAATTTGTTGATAATCAGCTGTTCATAGTATTCCCTTATACCCTTTTTTATTTCTGTATGGTTTATAATAATGTCTCCTCTTTCAGTCCTGATTTTAGTAATATGAGTCTTGGATCTCCTTTTTTGGGGGTCAGTCTTGTTAAAGGATTGTCAATTATGTTGATCTTTTCAAAGAGCCAACTTCTGGTTTTGTTGATTTTCTTTATTGTTTTTCTGTTCACTATTTTATTAATTTCTGCTGTACTCTTTATGTGGGGGTAATGAAGCTCCAGCTATTATTGTTGAATTTATTTCTACCTTCAATTCTTTCATGTATTTTTGGGTTCTGTTCTTAGGCACATATGTGTTTATAATTGTTATAACTTCTTGATGGGTTGGCCCTTTATCATTAATTTCTCACACAAATTACAATTTATCTATTACGTGTCTATTGACACAAATCTTTAATTATTGCTTTATGCAGTTGTCTTTTAAATTAGGTGAAAAGAGTTGCAAACAAAAAAAAACATTTAACTGTTTTTTATTTTTACCTGTAGTTATCTTTATCAGTGCTCTATTTCTTCATGTGGATGCAAATTACTGTAGTGCTCTTTCATTTCTTGTAGATTCTTTGGGATATAGATAGTGAATTATTTATAAGGAATGTTCTTAACAAAATGTGTAGGTAAAATTACATATTTACATAAATATACTGTCTTCCCCCCAAATCAGGGCTCTGCAGATGCTCTTGCGTACATCTTTGGGGAAAAAAAAAAAGCCCATCTGGTTCTTTCTAATCATGTAAATACATTTCCTGAAATACAGTCATTAGCGGAGTTGTTTTAATATCTGAAAATTATAATGTAGTTTTGTATTTATATATGTGTACATATATGTATATATTTATTTCAAGCTAAAAGAGATTATAACCAATTCATTTTTACATATGAGGAAACCAAAGGCAAAAGAAATTACTTGACCAAAGTTATACTACTAGTTAATAATGGAGGCCAGACTAGAAATCAGATTTTCTGACTGCTAGTTCATAGTGTTTCCCCAACATTCCAAATTTCTGTCAAGATGTTGACTGTGATTACCTAGTTTGGGCATAATGTACTTAATAATTAGGGCATAAAACATGAACTGGTCCGTAAGAATTTAATTAGAATAACTTACACTAGCTAATTAGGCTGTGGTCTGCCTGATGGCTTTCTGTTAGGACACTTAAGTGCCTTGCAAGTCAGAAATCTGACTTCCAAGTGATTTTAATCCTGATCTTTATACATTAAGTTCACTTTTTAGGCTTTCTTAGGCTGAGGTTCTCTTTCTTGTTATTGAACAATCCCTCTTTGATGTCAAACATTTGATAGAAACTGTAGGTGGGCAATTCATGAGAATGCATAAGAAATGAGAGCCACCTGTGCAAAATGGGTCAGTTCAGTAATGAGAAAATTTAGAATTTTTGAAGGTTCTGTGATATTTGTTATCTACTGCTCATGTTTGTAGAGTCTTTCTCCTTAAATACTGTCTCACAGTGAAGATACAAGAGTCTACCTCATTGTAACATTTTTCTATCTTGTAATAGAAGCAATTCTATTTTTAGAACCACAGCTTTATGGTATATGTATGTTTTCTACTTTATGTGTCATAAATTAAGAGCAAAGGCTTCATTTTGAATCTCTGGCCTGCCGCTTACTAGTGCTAACGGACGGGGGTCTGACCCTGAGCGGGTCTGCCCAGGCCCAGCTGTGTAGTGTGTGGGTTCTTGATTTCATGTAGGAAAGATTTCACAGTATGAGTGCAGGTGACTATCAGGGTATGTTTATTAAGGCTGGGGACAGTGACACAAGGAAGGTCTTAGCATAGAAGCAGCAACAGGAGAGCCCAGGCTGGGCTGCCTTAGCTCACTGGGAGGTCAGAGACAAGGCGGCTTTGGGGACAGGTTTGGGAGTTAGCCTGGGACAAGCTGTCAGCTGCTCATTGCCTTTAGAGTCTAGTAGACTTATACTTGTGAAGAAAGAAGTAGGGGAAGGAGAGGGGAAAGGGAATGGCTTAGGCTGCTCCCCTGGGGGAGAGGTGCAGAGCTGGGTCCTTTGTCTTGAGGCTTTTTATCTCTCTCCTGCAGCGGGGAGTCTCAGGGGAGGGTCTCAGCAGAGTATTCATCAGGTCTCCAGGTGTGCCTTTCCAGGGTCGTGGTCTCCTCTGACTGGTCAGGGCCAGGGCAGGGGGGTCTTTAGTCGTTGCAGTTGGTCCTGGAGTTGCCCACCTGGTTTTGCTGCTTTTCCGGGCCTGGAGCTGAAACACAGCTGGGGCCTGGATGTTGTCTCTAGGGAGGCGACCTTTTGTATCTGGCTGTAAGTTGCTTGGCTGCTGTGTTCAGCTGTCTGTCTCAGTTTCCCTGCTGAACTTGCCAAGGAATTTTCCTAGCTTCTTATTATCCTGTCTTACTAGCAGTGGAACCCTGGGTAGGCCACTTAAGCCCCCGAGTTTCAGATTCTTCATATTCCCTTGAAAAGTAGGAATAGTTCTGACACATGGGATTGTTTGAAGATTAAGTGAGATAATAGAAAGCACTTCAAAGAGCATGTAATAAGTACTCAATAAATGTTGGCTTTTATTATATCCTGTGTGACTGTTTGGACATTTAATTTCTTCCTCTTTCCCATATTCACATGGGACTCTACAAGGATCAGAATCCATATGAATCCTTTGAAAAAGAAGGATGGGCAGGTGGGCTGGCCTCTCTCTGACTTAGAGCCTGGGAAAGTTCAAGGCCGTGCAGTGGCCCGAAGGAGGCAGAAGCAGTTGTCGGAGTAGCCAGTGGCCTTATGCCTGCGTATGGTAGTCCAGCTATGTAGAGGGCCCCCAAGGCTACCTTCGTGCTTGATGATTCATGAGAAGGACTTACAGGTGTCAGAAATGGCTTGTAAAAGTGAGAGGCTACAGATTAAATTTTGCAAAGGCGAAATGTGTATGGGATAAAATCCAGGAGAAACCAGGTATCAGGGTATCCTCTCCTGGTGAAGAAGCACGGATGTGCTTAATTTTCTCAGCAATGTGTTACATGTACAAAGTGTTCCCAGTGAGGGAAGCTCACCTGAGCTTGGTGTCCAGAGTTTTTATTGGGTGTCGGTCATTTAGGCATGCAGGACCTGCATGAGTGACCTCAGTGACTCAGAATCCAGTTCCCCTTCTATCTCTTCACCCTCACCCCCTGGAAAAACAGGTGTTCACCACAAATTACATTGTCAGACAGACTTATCCGATCAGACTGGTAGAGCATGGCCCAAGGGGTCAGGCGTACACGAACACTTTTATCAGGCAGCAGCCCCAAGACCCAGAGGTTATCTCCCAGGATCAGGCCGAGGGCCAGTCTAAAGATAGGCCTTCCTTTGGAGTTCAGGTGTGAGCAATCCAGACCTGTGGTTTCTCGCACACCTACGTAAGCTTTCAACTTCACAGACTGAAAAAGGTGTACCTGGCAGGTGTGCCAGAATGGTTTCTTTTTTTCTCCCTTTCATACAGGTAACATGGTTCTTAACATTTTTCCCAATGCCAAAATTTTACTGGGGAGAATAGCAGTTGGTACAACACTTAGCTCCAAACTACCAGTTATGAGATTATACAGTACACACCTTTCTCAGAGGCAAAGAAAGTCAGGCCAAATATTAGAAAGTGTTATAACTTATGAATGTTCTTAGAGCTTTTATATATTGACTGGGAGGGAGAACTTGGGAGGCTATTTGCAAGTAATTCCAAGTTCCCCAGCCCTAGTTTCTATTGAGAAAAGACAGCTAAAGTTACCACGTATATTAGTGGAGCTGTACAAGTACTGGGTCAATAATAATTTCATACAATTATATTTTTAAAAGATGATTTATCAAATATGTGTAAGTAGTGTGATGTAATTGTAATATGAGTTTTTAATGTCAATAAGTCATAGGAAAAAAATCTTTCATGTATCCTGATTTGGAGTTCTAAAATTATTTTCTATAGATATTCTTAGTTATTATCATCTATGCTAGAAGTTGTCTTTCAACTTTGATAAATAATTCTAAAAACACAAACTCAATGCTATATGAAACAATGAATAATCCTAATTTATTTCTAACCCAAATAAGCCAAGGATTCATTTACAAAATAGAATTAAATTCACAATATTTAAAGCTTAAAACATAAAGTTAGAAAATTATAAACAAATTAGTTCTATAGGACCATTACAATATTATCTATTTTAAAAGGTGAAAGATTTATTCATTCTGAAGAGAAACCTGAGTATAATCTATTTTATCTGTCTATCTACCTACCTACCTACTTATCTATGCTTTGGGCTGAAATGGAAGCTTTGGCTTTTGAATTTCCTAAAGGTGTCTCTGATGTAAATGCAATTTTCCCCCCCAGATAACACGATGTTTAAAATACACTCCTAGCAAGGGACTGAGTTCAGCCATGTTCCTTTGTAGAGCTTCCTTTTCTTCCTTCAAGGCACTGACAGCATATTCATTGGACTACATGACCTGGCCCTGTTCATTGATGAGAGTGGAGCTTTCTAGTGGGAAAACTCTTTACCGCCTGGATGTGTAAATTAGCCCTGCTGAGCTCTAGGGTGGTCCTCTTGTGCCTCACAAGCATGCTGAGGTGTGGTCTTTACAAAAGGATTCTGATTGATTGAGAGAGAGAGGGAGGTAGAGGGAGAGGGAGATCGATTACTTTCCTTATTTTAACACTTTGCCCTTGTAATTCAAGTCCAAGTTGAATTGAATGTTTTCATCAGTTTTGTTTGTCTGCTTTGGTTACTTTGTAGCCATAGGCTTTGCAACTGAAGTTTTGACTATTAGGTGAACCGAGAGGAGAGAGTGGGGGAGGTGAAAAGCAGTGGATCATGGATCATTTTGGTGCTACCACCATTCATAGTTACTCTGTTTATCCATCATTATTCCTCCCTCCCCCTTTTTAGATGCAGATATGTCCCCTTGGCTGTGTGACAGTCACAAGTGTAATCACTTACCACCTCCCTTAGTGTGATGGAAGCCTCATAGTGTGCACAGAAATACCTTCTTAAAAGTTAGGTTGCTGCCAGGGATGCCCAACCCACAGCCCACTGGCTGCATGGGGCCCAGGAGGGCTATGAATGCAGCCCAACGCAAAATTGTAAATTTACTTAAAACCTTTTTTTTTGCACATCTGTTTTCCTTAGTGCCTGTGTATTTAATATGAGGCCCAAGACAACTCTTCTTCCAGTGTGGCCCAGAGATGGCAAAAGGTTGGACACCCCTGCGTATAAACAGTCTTCGTATTAGATATTGTCCTTAATGCCCCCTCTCTCTGTTTAATTCTTTGGTGATAAATTTTCAGAGAAGAATGTACACATTTTTGTTTATGACTCTGAGATTGCAGGACCACAAGTTGAAATTAAAAAAAAAAAAATCAGCCAAACAACTGTCTTTATCATAATATGTAGATGATTCTTAGAATTAAAATAAATCAAAATAAAAATTGTATATTTATAATCTGTTACAAACAAGACAGCAGGCCCCAAACGAAGTCACTTATGCTAAGCTCCGCATTGCTGAACTGAGCTTTAATTACAATCTCAGCTCTCTCAGGAATGGAATCTTAAACAGCCAGTCAGGAATCGCCTTGATTTCGGTCCAAAGTCTGTGTGCCTGATGCTTGAACAGGCCAAAGCTCAAAACATCAGAGTTAGAGAAAGGAAAGGTTTATTGACTGAGAATGTGCCCACTGAGAAGACAGGAGCGTTAGTGGTGTCTCAAATCCATCTCACCAAAGTACAGAGTTCAGGCTTCTTTTATGTCAAAGGAAGGGGGAATGGGAGAGGATGTTTTTGTAAAACTCAAGTCGCAAGCAGAATTCGTCTAATGGGTAGAAGCTATGAGCCTAAAGGCCATGGAAACAAAGCAGGCACGAACCAGATGGAGTGGGAGACCCAGCATTTCACTCTGTTACCACCGGATAAGCACTTAGCTAAGCTGCCTGATAGACCCTGGCCATTCCCTAAAGGAAAGTAATGTTGCAATAACCAATCTACTTTTTTTTTGGCTAGTATAACATCCTCGTTCCCGATCCTTGTTGCCTATAAAAGTCATTCATTTTGTAGAGATCCTCATGCTCCTTTCTGTCTGCTAGATTGGATGCTGCTTGATTCGAATAAATTTTTGCTCAAATAAACTAAAAAATTTTAATATGTCCCAGTTTGTCTTTGACAAATTTTACCATGCAGAGATAACCACAGTTAATCACGCACACAAAAAATTTGATGTACAACACTGCAAACTGTGTTCTATTGACACACATAGAGCCATACTATGTACTATAGACACACATACAGCCATACTATGTACTATTCTATAATCTCTTATTTTTTGTACACTCCTTTTTGTATTTTTTTCCTTTGCCATAGCCCCCTTATTTTCCCCTTCCCCCGCATTCACCACACTGTTGTCCGTGTCCATGAGTCCTTTTACTTTTTGGCTTGATCTCTCTATGCTCTAAACTACTCACCCTGCTTAGCTGTCATCCTGCTCTCCATCTATGAGTCTGTCTCTGTTTTGCTTGTTAGCTCAGTCTCTTCATTAGATTCCATATATGAGTGAAATCATCTGGTATTTGTCTTTTCTCTCACTGGCTTATTTCACTTAGCATAATGTTCTTATTTTCACTTTACGGTGTAACATGGACATTTTCATACCAATGAATAAAGAAAAAATTTACATGACTGCTTTTATGAATGCCACTATTGTGTATTTCAGAAAGGTATTATGTCTTGAATGACAAAACTAACGAAATTCAATGATTACAGCAGCTAAAAAGAGGTCTGGCTCTACTTCCTCCCAAATAATGGAATTAGCATAATTTGAATGAAACTCTGACATAATTAATCCAGATGCTTAATTACTGTTTGGATTCAGCCTCGTTTTCAGAAGAAAGACTTCTGTCTCACCCCCACAAAATCCCCACCTCTGACTACTAGTAGAGCTATGTTTTTAAACCTTAGTTGTTTTTGTAAAATTGGCTTTGGATAGACTGTCTTGCCTTCTAATTCTGGTTCCATCATTTACTAGTTTTGTGAAGTTAACTCCCTAAACCTCAGTTTCCTCATTGTAAAATGGGGTTAATAATAATTACCTCATAGATTTGTTGTAGTATAAGGTGCTAGGCACTATGCTTTATAAATTGTAATTATTATTCAAATTATCATAAATACTTTGTCTCCCCCAAAACTCCTAATAAAAAAATTGACTCGAAAATTTACTATTTATTTGCATTCAGTCTCTACTTAAAGCATATTTTTCACTAAATCAATACTAAATAGACCTGGAATCACAGCCAGTGAGACTGAAGTCTTTTTTCCTTTAAAGATTTTATCTATTTGTTTTTTTATAGAGAGGGGAAGAGAGGAAGAATGAGAGAGAGAGAGAAACATTAATGCAAGCAAGAGAGAAACATCAATTGGTTGCCCTTTGTACTCACCCTGACTGGAGACTGAACCCACAACACAGGCTTGTGCCCTGACTGGGAATTGAATTGATGACCATTTGCTTTGCGAAACGATGCCCGACCAACTGCGCCACACTGGTCTGGGTGAGGCTGAAGTCTTAACAAATACCGCCTCCACCCCCCAGTCCCCAAACTCAAAGAGGATTATAGAACTAACTGTAAAAGAGGAAACTGGAAAGGAAATAAAAACATAGGTGAATATCTGATTTCAGGTTGTAAAAGGTATTTCTAAGCATAAATCAGGAAAAGATGAAATGGACAGAAGCTGATAGATTTACCATTTAGAAATTTTAAGTTTCTATCTGCTTTTAAAAAAACAAAAAAGTTTTGTACAAATTGCACTGTAAAATACTCAAAGACAACGAAACACAAGATAACCTGGATGGGTGAGGTAAACAGAACACTTCTAATCTTTTTTTCCCCATTTCAAAGTCTTTCATGGTTTTTTCTGATAGTCTGTCTCATGGCCACCACCATAATAATCTCCAAGAAGAGATTATTCTTAATCACAAAATAAGGCTGTCTTTAGATTGGCCTGATTATTTATGCAGGTGCATCAAAAGTGTTAATTTACTACATATTTGTAAATCTAGAGTATTGAACAACTATTGTAGCCATAAATTTAACTTCTGTTTGAAAGTTTTTATACTAAATGCCAGGTTAGACATTCAAAAGCCTCTATTATTTGCTTTTCCAAGGCTAGGAAATCAAATCCAAGAAACTCTCACCACCAGCTTTTCCTGCAGTATTCATATATTTGAGTGAATTTTGAAGTCCCGAAATTTCTTCTGGAGTCCTGGAAATCCCGACTCATTCTACTGGTGTGGTCTGAGCATTGTCTAAGTAATGTCAACTCACTCAGGTATGAACTGTTAATAGTTTGAAGCACTTACTTAATCCTTTTCCCAGGAGGCACTGAGACTATTCTATTTTGAAGATACAAACTCTGATCTTTAACAGAAGATTAGAAGATCTTTAACAGTAGAACCTCCAAGCAAACATAACAATAAAACAAAAACTCTGTAAGAGATAGAGACCTCAGATTGCTGTGGTTAGTTTTGAGAATTTTCAAATAGGAAAGGTCTGATGAGAGTTCATATTAAGAGTAGGCAACTGACAAAATGTGGTTATTCCTAGGCATGCAAAACAAAGATCATAAAACCACTGCAAAAAAATTAGACAAATGTCTCTAAGGATAGTGATGAAGCCTAGGCTCAAACAAATCAGTAAAAGTTACATCTGATTTGTAAAAGTGGATAAACATAATTTATATAGAGAGCCTTGAATATAACATACTACTGAGCTATTGTGCATGAGTATATATGTAAATACATACAGGGCAAAAGTAGGTTTATAGTTCATATGGAGAATAATACAATAATTAATAATAATACAAGAATAAGCTGTATTTTGGATGCTTACAACTGTAAACATACTTTTGCCCCACCCTGATAGATACGTACATATATATAATGTGGCAAGAATATACCAACTATAAACAAAGAATAGCAAGTAAAGAGATTCAGTAAGTCTGAAGTAGGCCTAGATAGCTGTATTTTTTACAAAAACTGTGTTGGTGAGACGGACATAATTCCCCGCTAAAAATTTACTGGTCTAGAAGGTGGTAAGTACAAATTAAAAATAAGGCCGTCACCAAATAAACATTTTGCATAACAGCTGAAATTATGAGTGATAACAATCTGCTGCTGTCTAATATGATCAGGCCAAGCACCACCAAGACTCTGATAAATAAAAACATATCATGGGCACATGGATCCAGCCAAGATGGAGGCGTAGGCAGAGACACTTTACTTCCTCACACAACCAAAAGGATAACAACCAATTTAAAAACAGAAGAAACCAGAATTACCAGAAAATCAAACTGCATGGAAGTCCAACAACCAAAAAGTTAAAAAAACATTCATCCAGACTGGTAGGAGGGGTGGAGACAGGGGCAGAGAGGACACAGGGCAAGGCGGTGGCAGGGGGTCAAGGGGTGGGTAATCCCACATTTACACTTGTATAAGCCAGGAGGAACAACGGGGGAGGGAGACCGAGAAACCCAGGGTTTTGG